>JAUEKU010070496.1:0-22609 GCA_032274805.1 Gypsophila paniculata | reverse complement strand
ACAAATTTCCCGACCCGGATACGATACGGTTTTTTAAAAACCGTATCGGGTACCCGGAAAACCGTTTCGGGTACACTATTTTTTGCAAAGTCCGTATCGTATACCGTATCGTATCCGTGTATTAAAACCGTATCGGAAAATTTTGCTCACCCCTAGTCGTGGGTAAGCTCCTGATGACCATAAAGGGCAGCTTCCAAGACCTCTAACTCCACCTCCCATTCATTCTTGGGTGTACTTGCACAAGTAGCAAACTTCAAATCCTCCAAAAGATCCCTACGGAGGGATCGAGACACAGACTCATCAACAGAAGAAGCAACAGACTCAATAGACTCAATGGGCTCAATAGCATAACATCACTCCTGGGTCATAGGCCTTTTAAAGCCTTTAGTCAACGTGAATGTGGTCTTCTCCCCACCTACTTCTAAGGTCAAACATCCACTACGGACGACAATCACCGCTCCCGCGGTGTCCAAGAAAGGACGACCTAGAATAATAGGGGTATGGGTATCTTCAGGCATGTCGAGGACAACAAAATCAACGGGAATAAAGAACTTCTCGACCTTAACTGGAACATCCTCTAAGACACCAAGAGGTACTTAACCGAGCGATCGGCCATCTGAAGAGTCATGGAAGTACACTTTAAACTTCCTATATTCAGCTTACGATAAATAGACAGGGGCATAACGCTAACACTAGAGCCAAAGACGCAGAGGGCCTTATCAATCAAGATTGTGCCAATAATGCAAGGAATAGAGAAACTATCGGGATCCTCCTTTTTAGGGGGGACTGGTTCTGTAAGAACCCACTCCACTCCTGCGTTAAAGCAACTGTCTCGGTCGTGCTAAAGTCACGCTTCTTAGTAAGGATGTCTTTCAGGAACTTAGCATACGACGGGACTTGAGTAAGCAACTCAGTGAACGAAACAGTGACCTGCAGAATCTTGACAACTTCCACAAACTTCTTAAACTGAGAATCAAGCTTAGCTTTACGTTGGCGGTTGTGAAATGGAAGCTGGATAGCAATCCGAACGTCCGGAACCTTAGAATCAGAAGCAGAAGAACGAACCGGATCAACAGTAGGGGGTGCTCGATCGAGCATGAGGGCGCTCGATCAAACTTGGATCCCCTCGATCGAGCTCGGCAGCAGGGTTACCCCGAACTGATTCCTCTCAACAAGATTGTGAAAGGAAGGCTTAAACTCAATGTTACCCCTAATAGTATCAGGAATAGCAAACCCGGTGGGAATAGACGCGGGATTAGGCATAGAGTGGGTATAGAGTTTCGACATTTTCGAAGAACAAGGAAGTGATGCAGAGTGATTAGAAGAAGAAGAAGAGGTAGAAGAAGTAGTGGCAATGTCCTATTCAAAGGACGGATATGCGATCGTACTAGCAGCCTGAACTATCGCGGCAAAAAGACGTCTCCGTCTGTGCAAGGATCTCTCGATTTTAGGATCAAAAGGTACAAGGCTTTGATCAAGAGAAGGCCTGCACATAAGAAGATAAAGCACTACAAGCAGATAGTCAATCCGGTCTCAAGGAACTGACGTTCCCTAAGACTATGATAACCTAAAACAAGCAAGCAAGGATGCCTAAAAAGACCGTTTCCCCGGCAACAATGAAAAAATTTGATGTGGCTAAGTCGTATCGCCAATCAAAGATAAACCAGACAGACACTAACAATATAGTCAGGGGAACTATGGATCGAACTCACGAGGAAACGGGATTCAAGCATGCAAAGCTTAGCAAAGAACTAGGTCACAAGAACAGAAGATTTGGGGTTTGACTAAGGTCTAAACGACGAAGAGACAGATATGAAATGGACTAGGGCCTCAGGTTTCTTATGAGTCAGCTAAGACGGTCAGGGGTCGATCAATCAAGCCAAGGTACAACTACTAGATAATGGGACACGCCCTTCCGGGTCATATGTCAACCTTAGGACGTACTAAAGGGCGTCAACCTCAATTAGACAATACTACCAAAACTATTCAAGTCTGACCTAAACCCATCTCCTGATGTAGTCTAAAGTCTCCAAGATCTTTCAAACAAAGCATAGCAAAGGCACAGCAAATACAACGACATCAATTAATCAAAACCCCATAAGAACTTAACGAGAACTCATAATTCCCCCTCGAGCCCTAGTAATAAGTTAGCTACGCATAATCTCAAAGGTAATAACAAGCAAACAATATAAAGAAGTAAACATAATCAAAGATGAACAAAGAGATACATTACCAAACGAGATTGCGGGATTGAAAGTAAAGAAACCGTCTTATGATTGAATCAATGTTTGAGTAGAGTATTTGAGAAGTAAATCTAAACCCTAAATAATGAACTAAAATATAGAGAGAAAATATGTCTAAGGTCTGATGGATTTTCGTACAAATGAAATACTCTGCTTATATATTATTTTCGAAATAAGAAATACAAAAAGGCGTGCAGAACAGGGGCCAATCGATTGAGCAAGGCCACGCTCAATCGAGCTTCAAGCCACTCGATCGAGCACCCCATGGCTCGATCGAGCACGGGTGCATGGCAGCCAGTTCAGGCCCGTTTCAGCTCAAATGCTTCGTTTCTTCGTATCGTCATTAGTTAAAGGATGACTTGTGCTCCCGCTACTCAGCCTTCACGGGAAATCATCCTCCTACGTCGACATACGCTCAAAAGCGAGGTGGAACTAGCTCATGTCCGCTAATTCCTGCAAAAGGAAACCAAAAAAGCAGAAACGCGTAAGGACGAAAAACGTATCGTATTCAACTAAACTAAATTCAAATATGCGCTAGAACACGATAGAGCGGGGGCTAAAATATATATAAAAAAGCACGTATCAAGGAACTTGTACGCTGCGGTGAAATTCTTCCATTAAAGGACAGAAAGGAAGCGTATGCTCGGCGCGAAAGGATGCTTCATATATGGAGAACCAGCTAGGAGAAGTCCAATCAGTCCTGACGATGTCGTTTGTTGGCACCCAAACGACAGTACTCTCAGGTATACTGTCATTTTCTTTTAATTGAGCAACAAAGTTAGGATCAACTCTGTTTGGATGTATATTGGCATGTGGATTCATGTTTGAACACTCGAATCGATGACCCTCATGTTCGAAAGACGATTGAGATGAGGGATAAAATTTCGGAGCCATAAATTTTCGAAATTAGGGTTTGCAAAGACTTGACTTTATCTTGAGAGAGAGAGTTAATAATGATTTTTGAAGAGGTTAATTTGGAAAAGAACTGGTGAAGAATTTGAATCGCCTTGAGAAATCAATTAACGCATGGGAAATTCGAAAAGGCTGCAACGCTACTGTACGAAACAATAATTACGCCCCACTTGCGCCGCCAGTTCCAGACACAGATGTGACCTATGTCACACATCGGTACAGAAGTAGGAGTGGTACTTATGATAATTTTTCAGTCTTGTGCCTCAGTCCTGGCCTGACAGATAGAAAAATGAGGGCAATTGCTAGGCCCAAAATATATTCGAAGCCCAACACCTAACGAAGATACTTAGTCAAGCTCCATCCCAATTATTTCTGTTTGGAAAGCAATAGTCAGGGAAGCAATAACAAGCAAGCGAAAATGCAAGGGAGTTATTGACCAAGTAAAGGCCAAATAATGCAGGAGAGAATCAAGGGCGAAGAAGAAGGAGCGGTTACACTTAGAGAGCAATTAATCTGCAAAAGAGCCGTTTGAATGGAGAAATATAAAAAGAAATCCCAGTGTACAAAGGAGGGGGTTCACGTCTAATTCTCATCATTTACACTCCATATTTCTCATCTTTTACTCTCAACATCTGTCCTGTACTCAGTTCAAAACAATAGTACAATTTCAGTCTTGGCTTGGTACCCTTGGTTTTTGCCTCGTTCAATAGGGCTTTCAACATTAAAAACTTGTGTCCTTTCGTCATTGTTCATTCAATTACTTTCGTTCATTCTCTATAATCTAAATCTCGTTTAACCCTATTCTAAAACTTATCACTAAAACACTTTATTGCAACATTTAGAGGATAGTACTACTTGACCCACTATACTGTCATTGTCGTATACCAAAAACGACCAAAACATTAGTTATTTAACTCTATACTCAATAGATTATGTTAAATAACTAACAAAACCCTCTGCTTGATTTTCATTTTTGAGTCGACATATTAGAGATAAATCGAAAGTTTTCTCCGTGTTTATGTTGGACCCCATTTAATAAATCAATCGTCTTGTCCTGATTTTGGTTGATGCACTGTAAATACGGCCAATACCTTCGTAAATTGATATCGCAATAATCTTCAAAAGTTTAATAACTTGGCAAGAATCTCGGTTCTGAGTCGATCCCAAAGACTTTCCAGAATAAAACAAATTCTTTTATGATAGTTTGAAATTATATTATATGGGTTTTAATATATAGTAGGTGAAGCAAGTGTGTGAGTTAAAGTAAAGTTTTCACAAGAACACAACATCCATCAAAACTTATCAGAAGTTTCATAGAAAACCCATTTTTTTAGTATATTAGTCCCACAACAACACAACACAGTTTTCACTACCAAAGCAGATGAATTAATTCAATGGAGTATCCCGTATCTGCAGGGCTACTTGGCTTGCTTCTATTCCTCTATTGTCTACTAAGACGGAAAAATAGTTCCGCAGAAAAAACACCACCTGAACCATCTGGGGCATGGCCTCTTATAGGACACCTACATCAATTAGAAGACCTTCCTCACAAATCTTTAGGAAAACTAGCCGACAAATACGGTCCGTTGTTCATGATCAGACTCTGTTTTAAACAAGCCCTGGTAGTTAGCTCACCAGCAATGGCGAAAGAATGTCTAGGCAACGGTGACAGGGTGTTTGTGGGAAGACCACAGACAGTGTTTGGGGAGCATCTTGCTTTCGACTCTGCCATGGTGGGGTTTAGCCCATACGGTCCATACTGGCGTGAGATACGCAAGATCTTCACTATCGAGCTCCTGTCGAGCCGGAGGCTAGAGGAGTTCAAAGATTTCAAGATGTCTGAGGTTAGGTCTTCAATGAAGACTATGTATGATAACTACCAAAAATATGAATTTAGGCTCGCACGTATTAACTCTGTAGAGATAAAATGTTGGTTCAATGATATAAGTTTGAACAATATAGCAAGATTGATTGCTGGTACGTCCTTGAAGGAGTTTTACCGAGGTGAGGAATATAACAAGATTTCGAAATCATTGAGGGATTTCTTTTAGTTGGCCACGACGTTTGTTCCAGCTGATGTACTCCCATTTCTAAGATGGTTAGACATTGGAGGTTATGAGAAAACCATGAAGAAAGTCGCCAAAGATATTGATAATGTAGCTCAATTGTGGCTAGAATAGCACAAAGTAGAAAAAATCCTGGAGATGTTCTAAAAAAGCAGGATTTTATAGATGTGCTACTAGGGATTTTCGAGACAACACAAGAAAATACTTTAAAATACGAAGCAAATGTAATCATCAAAGCTACATCAATGGTATGTCTTTTTGTAGCTTATCAATTATAAGTAAACTTATTCATCCTGAATAACCTAAAACAAAGAAGCACAACCCATTGTAAACTCAATTCGAAGTGGACTCAATCTAAAATGACTCATACGACTCTGCTGCTAGCTACGTTAATGGTCATAACTTCAAAGGACTTTATTAACTTGACCTATAACTACCCGTCTCGAACCTCCTTGAATCTGAATTAATAAGGCTTAATAGTGTACCTAAAATGACCCATACCCTTGGTGAACCGATGTAGTAATAGAGTAGTTTTATGCCTAGTGTAAAAACTACGTTAAATCAGAACGAAAATTTCTTTGAGTTTGTTGATGATAATTATATCAAAATATAAGATTTTTGAACGTTTAGCACCTCAGGCAAACATCATATCACTCTTCTCACTTGTATCCTCATACCCTTGAATTTAAGGTGGCCTTATATCCTCATTTTTATAAAATCTCAATTGTACCCTTGCACTTAAGTGTTGATTACCGATCATGCCCAAACTTGACACTCCGGTTTGTTAGTTTTACTCCATTAAGCGATGTGGAGGAAAATTAGCCCTAATTTAACTTTCATTAGCCTTAATAATCACACTTAAAGTCTATACATCTTACAAGATTATTCTTTTCAAAATAAAATTATCATATATTATATGAAAAACAAATTGTTTTAAGGTGGGTAGGTTATAAATGTGATGATTACGGTTTATGAATTTCAATTTGGAGCTAGTTAACCGCTACATCATCACTCAACGAGAAAAACTAACTATATTATAACATTCGGGCACGGTTCAATGTTAACACTAAAGTTCAAGGGTACAAGGGGTGTTTCCAAAAAAACCGTGGGGTATACGTGAGAAAAGTGAAAAAAGCAGAGGCGTATCAATGAGAATCTTCCTTTCTTTCTTTTAATATAGAACACAATTCTCGTAGTATGTGATAGTTTGCTGAAGCTCTATATATTCTACAAATGTCAAAAAAGAATGAAAATTTACATAACCAATTCAACTCTAATTTCAATTAAACAGCTACAAATAAAATCGACAATTAAAAAATACATGAATGTCATACAGGACCATATGATTGCATGGGTAGATAATAACGAATAAAAATAGACAGATAGTTTATTTCTTCAAATTTAACATGATCTTTTCTAATAATTAAATAGGCTATGATTTTAGCAGCCACAGACACTACAGCAGTAACACTAACATGGGTTCTGTCCTTACTACTGAACAACAAGGATGCTCTAAAGAAGACTCAAGTTGAACTAGATAATAGAGTAGGTAAAGAACGAAACATAGATGAATTAGACCTCAAGAACCTGGTACATTTGCAATCAGTCCTTAAGGAGATGATGAGACTCTACCCTGCATCGCCACTATCAGTCTGTCGAGAATCCATTGCAGACTGCACTGTGAATGGTTTCCACATCGCAAAGGGTACTCAGCTCTTTCTCAATCTGTACAAGATACATAGAGATCTCGAGACCTGGCAAGATCCTTGCCAATTCTGTCCCAAAAGGTTTCTTACAACTCACAAAGATTACGATGTCAGAGGGCAGAATTTTTACTATATGACATTTGGTAGTGGTAGAAGAATTTGTCCTGGAATATCTTTTGCCCTTCAGTTTATGCAGTTTACATTAGCAAGTTTGCTGCATGGATTCGAGATTTCTACTCCTATGGACAAAGTTGTAGATTTAACTGAAGGTGCTAGACTGACAAACCTCAAAGCCACTCCATTAGAAGTCATACTCACACCCCGCCTTCCTGGTCAACACAATTGAAGCTTGATCTTCATTCATGTACATCAATCCTGAAATATTCATGGCATCGATTATTTCAGCCTCTTTATCTTCTTTCAGCTTAGATCCTTTTTTTCTTTTTCCTCCCATTATGGATTTACACGCACAATATGTTTGTAGATCAATAATCTGCAACATAGCTTGTCAACTATTGCTGTATGTTTTGCAATAATATCACTTTGAAATACTGACTATGAAATTTTTCGGATACCATTCCGAGGGCCAACATCACAGTGGATGGAGGGGAGGGAGAAGAAAATGAATGAAGTAATGGTGTTTTCCAACTAAATCTTCCTGGTCTTGGAAGGATATCGATTTGGTAAGGCATATGGATACAAGCAATGGATCCCTTTCTTTCACTTCAATTCAACTTGCAAACTAAACAAATAAATTTCCCAACCTCACTTACCCTCCCCTCCATTTTCCTTCAAACCCCTTCACACAGACAAAAGGGTAGGCATTATTCGCTATGAGTGCAACCTAGATCTCTCAATCCTACCTTCTCGAAATGGAATGTGCTAGTGGACTACTGGGATCAGATGATTCTATTTAAGCTATTTTATAAAAACAACTTACGAATGGCGCTCATGTTCTCAACGTTGACTTGGCAACAAATTTCAAATACTTCGCGAAAACTTCTAATGATTTTGACCTGTCAGGTTTAAGTACTGATGTACACGAGTTTGACAAGTTCCTTCAGAAATCAAAAAGGAATCAGAGCAACAAAGATTTATAAAGTATAGGAGGCACCTAGTCATGGGCTGCAGTGTATGTTCCACCTTTGTCAAATCTGAACAGCCCTGTAGAAATAAACATCAACATTAGTCTCCATTGCATCCAGTATTTATTACAGACCCCTTCTTCGGCCTCCCCAAAAAATCAAGACAAATTCTACGGTGAGGCTGTCTCGCCGTATGAGACACACCAAAAGTAACAATGTTATTTGTCAAAAGTAACGTAAATTGTTAAATTGAAAAGTAACTTTATTGTACTTCAAAAATAATTATACCGTGTGTGAAAAGTAACTTAAACTCCAATCTTATACTCCGTATATGGTTTCACAAAACGTCGATTTTGACTTAATTGATTATTATGGGTTGCGTATTGAGGTTCACAATCTTTATGGCGAAGTTATTTTGTGCTATAAGACATTTTTCTTACGAAAAAAACATATTTTAATTAATACTTCCACTAGTAGGTTTGTTAATTAGTAGAGAGAAACCAATTAAAAAGTTGGGAGAGTGATTTTTTTGATGACATGACACTATTAATTGAGTCTCATACGGTGAGGCAGCCTCACCGTAGAATTGCTCGTATATTTTACCTTATAACTAAAAAATGGTTTTTTATTTTGATTATAGTTATAAATATTGAAATCACTTGTATGAATTTATATAATTGCATGCCATGAGAAGTTTATAACGTACACATGGGAGCAAAAAAAATTGTTGAAACGTGAAATAAAACCTAACATTTCAACAACTTAACTTTATCTTATATCAGGGTATATAACGTACATCCAACAATGGCTTTAAACCAAATAAAGGTAAAAAATGTCTCGTCACAAGGGACTGAAGAGAAGGTGGAGACGATGATGAAGATGGCAAAGAGTCTTGTGGTCGACCTTTCGTCGACTACCCAAGATCAGGCTTCGGTGATTACCGCCCTTAGCAACAACCGCGGCAGCACCTTGAAATTGTATGCCTCTCAAAGTTGGATAGGCAATTTCAATGACAATCCTCCGGCATCTGTTAGTGCCGGAGGAACGTGCCAATTTTCACACATTGGCTCGATGGCAGCCGTCGTCTATGGTGACGACGACCAAGGTTCTTCAAATCCTAGTGGCTACCTCTTGGGTTGGTCTATGGACTCTTCCGCCACTATGCGGGTATGTATGTACTTACATACGCATTTATAAATGTGCGATTGTTTTCCACAAAAACTATTATACCACCAGTGATATATTAGCATGGTATCACCAATCCACCATTTCTAGTTTTGTTGAGCATATGTACTTAATTTCTGAGTTTACAAAAATTTATGGGTTAAATGTAAGTTTCTCAGTACTCAGAAAATTTATTTCAAAACTCACCAACTTTGAAGAAAAACTCAAAAACTTTATAAAATACTCAAAAAATTAAACATATAAGATGTTGTAGTACCACCGATAGTATAATCTCTTTATTGATTGTCTTCTTATGGATCGTTTATTTTAAAAATTTTATTTGAAAGTAATAAATGTTTCAAGTAACCAAGTGAGTTTGGTGTGGTGGTGGTTGCTCACCTTATCCCTTAACCATGAGGTCAGGGGTCTTATGTCTGCCCATGGGATTATGCATTTGATATTTGAGGGTGTTACATCATAGTCATGTTTTTTTGAGTTTTATTAATAAAATTTTTGAATATTATTTAAGTTTCTGAGTATCAAACTCAGATTCTTTAAATGAAAAACTCAAAATTAAGTCTAATCATAAGTTTTTACACATATACTTTGTAGCTGATATGTTGATATACCATACATACTCCATAGACATTAAAGTATAATATTTTACCGTCTCAATATTATTCTGCTTATTTATCAGTTTAAATTAATTGATTTGACTTTGGTTAATATTTTCTTATAACATGCAATTCGATCTCAAATTTTCGAAAACTCATTGACATGACAAACATTTTACTACTAAATTTTTTATTTACATATTACTCGTAAGAAACTTAAATTAAAGATCAACGTTAATTTTAATCAAAACACAAACAAATATAACTATATGGATAATTTTCACAGTTACGCTGAGTTTACAACTACCAGGTCAAGACATATTCGATATCCTAACATCAACCGACAATATGACGAGTAACAGACTTAAATTATAAACATTTGATCTGTTCAATGTAATTGCTTGGACGTAAAACAAAATCCTAAATATATACAGGAAGAGACTTCAACATATTTATATTCGAAAATTACGATATAAATATATACTCCGTAGTCCGTACATATACGAAGTAATAATCATTGAAAGTGTTGCAAATTTTAATTTGTATGAAGGTGTTTGTGGAGTGTGGGCCGTTGAGTGAAGTGTACTACGACGGATGGGAAAGAGCAGCTCAAGCTAATATTAACACTTCGGGCACTCAAAGCTCTGCCCAGGATGACCGCACTTCAAGCACTGCCCAAGCTGAAATTCAAAATGGCACTGGTACATTCGTTTTGGGTCTCGTTGGTGCTAATTTCACCTAATCTAATGCATTGAAAAATCGATTCGTCTAATATGTACCACTAAAAAAATAATCAAAATATAACATAATACTTCGTATAATATAATATAATATTTGATTAAGTCAATTATCATCTATATGTATGTATTTAATTTGAAAATCTATTCAAAAAAATAAACGAGCGGTTGATCAGATAAAGAGAATAATATATTATAATATAATATAACATAAATAAAGCCTAGTTAGGATCAAATAAAATCCTTGTAATATGTATCTAGTAATGGCACTCTTGTGAGTCTTGTCCTATGTACATGAGTCTATATTTTACCCTTTTATTCATGAATACTATCATGAAAAAAAATAAATGAATACTATATCGAGTGACCATTCAACTTTGTAATTCAAGATTATAATATATCGACATGGTTAATGTTGTTTGTATTCTCCCCAACCCTCTGCTTAATTAATGTATCTTCCGGAATGTATCTTTATATTTCAAATCTCAAACACCTCATACAGTAGGTCATTTACGTTACATTTTACAAGATCGTTCCACATAAAATTATCTTGAGATTAATTTGTACTCCGTACAAATCGATAGTTTACAAACTCGTACAGTCGTACCTACAGACAAATCACAATCGCCACAATAGTGAATTAACAATAATATTAAGAGTGATGCTATGGACAGTCTCCTTTGTGCCTTATTTTTTACAGTCTCTCAATTTCCGCGCACATCGGATTATTATTATATTGTTATTTTTTTTGGCACAAAAATCAAACAAATGAGAAAATTATATTATAATTGTAACAACCCGGATTTTTCATTATCTTAATAATAAGATTAACTAGAATAACAGCGGAATTAACATTAATACACTCCGAGTTATTACTTAAATTACACATTTATAACTGATAAAAGAAAACTTGACTAAATAATTTAATCCAACCACCCTCTTCCTTGTAAAAGCCTTCGTGACGGTCGGGGTCCTGGCTAGCCTTCAAATAATCTGACATTAAGAAATATACACAAGTATACGAATATACAATGCAAGTGTATAAATAAAAATGTCAGGTGGGCAAATCATTTATCGAACAACAATGCAAACAAACAATTAAACAATCACAATCATAAGATCCGATCTGAAAACAATACACTTTCAGAAAATTTTAAAGAGACACATTTTGTTGCCGTTATTTATTTAAAAGCTAGTTATCACGATTTTGTTTGATTCGTCTTAATAAATACAACAAGAATATCAAGATTTTATAATTTTTTACAATGTATAACTAAAAATATCAAAATCGCAAAACATGCATTGACATATGTGCCATGAAATCATGTAGTGTCGTTTGGTCTTGAATGGAGGGAATACTACCAAGTTGTCACCTTAAAAATACTTTCCATGCCTAGGATAAAAGTAACCTTCAGCAATGGCCTCAATCGAAGGAAGTAACAATGCTGAAAAAGTCGAGGTAGAAAAGATACTGTCGACAGAGGTAGTAAAGAGCCTGAACGCGGAAGGTCTGCGCCAAGGTGAACCCTCGGTGGTGGCCAATGTCACGAACAATCGAGGGGGAACTCTGAAATGGTTAGCAACCACAACTTGGGTTGGTAAATTTTTTACGACACCACCTTTGTCAATTGATGTCGGAGAAAAAATTAGTTTTTCACACAATAGTACAAAGGGCGCATTCATTTACGGTGAGCAACATGGCTCCAATCCTGCTGCTTACCTCCTCGCTTGGTCGTTTACCGGCGGTTCTTTTCAGTTATGTACCGAATTCCGTATCACTATACTCGCATACTAAAATTTTTTATGAAAAAGAATATGGTGAAAATGGTCTTAGAAAAGATGTATTTGACAATGTAAAGTTACCTAGTATCTAAAGAGAAAATTATACACTAATTACGATAATTTCGGTCCAATCCGGTCCGGACCGGACCGGAAACCGGAATCAACCAAAAACTTGGACCGAAGACCGGACCGGAATTTTTAAATTCCGGACCGGTCCACTAGATTACGGTCCGGTCCGGACTGAAAAATGAACACTCCTAGCCAAAATCAAAAGTAAACAAATGACTGGAACGAAAGGAGTATATAGTTATTAAAGTGCACATCGAACGTAAAAAATGTGCCTAAATTTTGTTTGAAGGTATATGTGAAGTGCGGACCAGTGTCGGAAGTGCTTCACGATGGATGGGAGAGCGAGGCTCTGGCCAGTGTTAACGCCTCCGGAACTGACAGCTCGGCTAACAATGACAGTACATCAAGCTCGGCTCACGGTCATATCAAGGACGCATCCGGTACATTCGGATCCCGTTGGGTTTCATTATCGCCAGATTCAACTGAAGTAAGGAGTATTTCAAAAGGGATCGGAGTAACTCTATTTTTCACATGCTTGACAATTATTCTCATACATCCTCGTCATATGATAAAGCTGTCTTATATGTTTATCATAAATAAAGTTTAAGAGGATGGATATAGAATAATCATTAACGTATGCTATAATTAATATTCTATATATAAATAACAAGATATCAAGAAGGGTATGCATATGAATGATATGGTCATGCATGCATGCCCGTAATATAAAGTCATTTTCTATTGTCTATGTAATCATGTATGATTTTGATCCTTGATTGTAAAATATGTACGTGTTTATAATAAAAATATCTGCGTAAAATATCGTTCTTTTGAGTGTTTATGATGATGATGATGATAAATTATGAACTTATTTTCAAAGTAATGTTCAAAAATAAAATAAAGTTGATGATTTTACTTCAAAGTCCAAACGTGTTAGCGAGCAGTTGTCAAATGTTAAGTTGAAATTAATTAATTACAATCACATACGAGTAGTAATCTTTAACAACTATTGTAGTAGGTCCAAGATAAAATGAAAGGGGAATTCGATGCGAATGTTAAAAGACAAAAGATTCACAATTTTGATCGACGAATATTAATGTTCCCAATTTTTGTTTTATCTCCACGATATTTTCATGAATCCAAAATTATACTCCCTCTATTTTTATATATAATTCGTTTTCATTTATCGAGGTAAGTGTTTGACTTTCAATTTTACAAAAATATACTTTGAGAAAAATTAAAAAAAAAATTACACCATAATTTTTTTCACGAAAAATATTTTCATATGAATATACATTTCATAGTATTTGCTCTGATATTTTAAGAAATATCGAAAAGAGAAATCGTTGTCTCGAAATGTAAGAATGACTTATATTTTAGAATGTAGGTAGTTTTATTTTAACTCGCATCATCAAATTTGACGCCCCGTCATTTATTTGACCAACACTAAATCATAAATGCACCACCGTTAATTAATTTGCACTATCTGTCTTAATCAGTTTTTGACGAGTCTATTGGATCCAAAATAAATGTTTATAATGTGAAAACTAAATTATGCGAAGGGTTATATGCATATTATTTGTCAAAAATTAGGTTTTCTTGATCTTGTTAAGTTTTCTCGTGATCATTCTCATGATCAAAACACGAGTTTCTTAACTAAATTCAATTTGTTCAAGGATTCGATTCCTACGCAGTCCTTTCTTAGAACCTCTTTCATTTGGTGGACTTTATGGTTTGCTAGAAATAAATTTATATTTGAAAATATTTTAGTGGATGTAAATGCAATTACCCAATCTATTGCGAATTCTCTGTTCACTTGGTTAGATCTGAAGCATAAAGATTTAGATAATCAAGAGAAAGTTTGTAAGAAAAACTTCAATAGTAATGTCAATATTGACAATATCTGTTGGAATAAACCTTTAGAAAGTTACGTTAAGATTAATTTTGATGGTTCTAAGCTTGATAATAAGAAAGCGGCATTAGGTTTCAGTATAAGAGATCATACTGGCAAAGTTCTCTTATTGGGAGCCAATTGTTGTGGCCAGGTTAGTGTTCTGATGGCTGAAGCCCTTGCTCTTAGGGAAGGTGTTGTTGCAGCGAAACATTTAGGAGTTTCTAATTTAGCTATCGAGGGTGATAATCTTTGTGTTATTAATTCTATCCGCGGAACTTGGAAAGTTCCTTGGGAAATTTCATCTATTATTGAGGATATTAAAATTGAACTTTCCTTTTTCGAGAACCTTAGTTACCATCACTGTTTTCGCGAGGCTAATAAAGTAGCCGATTTTATGGCTAATTTAGGACATTCATGTTCTATTTCTATGAGGTGGGTCGAATCTTTGTGGCTTCCGCTCTCCTCGCTCATCCGAAAGGATGAGATAGGTTGGTCCTATTCTAGAGGATCAACCTAGTTTTCTTTCCTCATCAAAAAAAAAAAATAAAAAATATCAAGCATTACCCCTAGGATAAAGTTTTAGAAAAACGATGTTTTACGATAGATTGTAAGAGATATTTTTTAACCCTCTAGGCTCTAACTATATATTTAATACGTGTTTATTTATTATCGATATTTCAATTTGAAAGTGAAACTCGATACTTCTTAAGACTCGCTCTGCACCCCTCAGATGGCAACATATATACACTTGTCTTATTCAAGCTTGTGATAGTAAAAGATTAAATATCTTCAACTTTTCAATTTCGGGGACAAAAAGATGAAAGATACGAGTCCATGTACGAGAGTAACTTCATGAATAAAAAAGTATATGTACCCCACGTTTTTTACTTCACCTGAAATAACGTGCAAAAAGCAAATATATACAATTGAGTCGAACAAAAAACGTATATCGATTGTAACTCAATTATACGCGTACAATAGCTTTATTGAAAATTAATTGAATAATGTTTCAAATTGTTGAGTAATTTCATACGGAGTATGTTAGTTGCCTAGTACAGTGGGTTGTGTGTAATTTTCTATTTGAATAGATAGATCATAAAACATAAAATGTTGGGACGCTACGCTATGAATAATCACTATCCCTTGGTTGATGGTCGTTTTCTAGTCTTATCATAACACATTTGATATTTCATTTCTTAGAGTATTAACTTTGTTTAGTTTCTCAAATACTTCGATCATGTTCGATCCAGGCCACTCTTAGATTATTGGGCCAACAAAAACCCGAGCGGCCGAGCTCGTCAAAAGGATAGACCAAATTAGCCTACAAGGTGACTCAATCAGATCACATCGATAAGGGGTCACAAAATAGTAACACGACACTGCAAAAATGATGGGTTAAAACTTAACTATGGTAAATTAAGACCGATTTCGACATGCCTCATGCCAAATTACCAGACTTGTTAACTAAAAAACTATACATCATAAGGAATTATACAAGGAGCAATATTCATTACTACATTCAAGTCTATCAATAAGTGGTTGAATAGAAAAAAACTTCACTTCTACAATTTTAAGTAACATTTACAATACCGAACATCGAAACATAACTATGGTAAATATTCTTTTGTACAACAAATATGTTCAAGTTAATACAAAATTTAAAAATTCGACAAATTCTCTTATCGCTATTTTTGAAAAATTTCGTCACTATAATCATGTGATGCATGGGTTGGAACATCACAAAGCCCACATGTTATATGAGACCCAATAGTGACGGATGACGTTGCATGTCCACTTCGTTGAGTTCAAATGAGGTTCACACTTGGGCCTTAGAAGTATAGGACCCACGGCCCAAAAGTGTTAGAAGAACAAAGAAAAAATCAAACACGTAAAATAAAGGGTCAGGATTGTCTTGAATTGTTTGATAATCAACAATAGAGATGTGATATCGGTCAAACGATATTGGTTGTTCATTTTCATTCAAGTCAAATTTCATCCATTGATAAGAAATGGGAGAAGAAATGGAGAGAAACTTGACTCGTTGTTTATGTATGTCGGACACTTAGCAACTAGAACGATGACAATAAGCCTTGTAATGTCCCCAAAAATTAAAATATTACAACAGTCATATTATCGTCGCACAATCTGTCGTACACATACAAAATACAACAAGTTTATTCTAAACTTTATGATTTATATTTTTCATTTCCAATATAAACCAAGACGATTCAAATTATTCCGATGTAATTTGTCAAACCGAATCCAACTCCAAGTAATCCCAACAAATGGTACTAAAAGCAAGTACGCGCCACGATCAGCCCCACAAAGGACCCCCAAAACCAGGCATCCAATAATTCAACCACCTAACAAATGGTCGCCACTAACGTGCACCCAACAAAACTTCCATTCTAAACTTCTCTTCTTTTAATTTTTCTTGGGTACAACCGATATATCACGTCACAATTGAATATTTTCAATTGGATATGGTGTACAGTGACGTACTCACCGAATGTAGTCGAGAACATTTTTAATTAAGTCTTAACTCTTAATTATAATCCTAGGCACTCAAATATGCTCAATTTAGCCATAAAGTCGCAACAACAACAACCACCACCAGTACTCCTCTCATATCATTGACTCTTGACTAACAGCAATACCTACACACATTTTTTTTGGGTAACATTTTTCTGTTCACAAATTCCCAGAAAAAACCCACTTAATTATATTCCTATTTTCCTCACTAAGGTTAGTTATAATCTCATTTTTCCATGTGTCTTTTTAGCCTTGTGTTTGTTAGTTAAAGTAACCACAAATTTTCATATAAGACGGTTGTGTCACGGTATCTGACATAAAAGGTAGTTATTGTTATTATTAAAGTGTAAGACTATCTGAATTTATAATGACACATGTAACTATTACTTGGGCTGACCATTTTAGTTAATAAATTTAAATGAGTAGTTGAATTTTATGTTGTTATTGTTTACTTTTGGTGTTATTTTGTCTCACAATTGTATTGTTTTAATAAATGGGCAGTCAAATTTGAGTACATTGATTAATGTTTTTATGGACTGAATTTTGATTATGTTGATTAGTCCACCCCAATTGATTGCCATCAATAGTTACTGGTTGAGTTTTATGTGACGGAAATTTCAAACATATATAGCTATTGACCGAGACCCGACTTAGTAGTTGTGAATATAGTTATATAGAGGCCAATTTTGAATGAGTAAGATGCTGAATTATTTATGGATAAGTTGTTATACTCTATTTCAATGACCCTCTAGTTGGATCATTTCTAGTATCTTAGGAGTTTAATTAAACTTGTCTTTAGGGATAGTTTTTCGTGTCGTAGACTTGGTTCGAATGGGTTGTTGTGGACTAATTTCGGTAGTCAGGGATGAATCATGAATGGGGTTGCGGTAACCATCAAAACCTTTACAATGCAGACATTGAGATTTGCACGGCCTTGTTCAGATGTCGACATTGAGAAGGCATTGTCTAATTCAACTAGTTTGTAGCAACCTAGCATTGTTATGAGGTGTGTATATTTTGACCGTCTTGGATTATTTGTGGAACCCGTGTTTAAGGTCTGTATTCCGTAGAGTCGGGCTCATTTTTTGTAGAGTTGTAGAGGATTTTTCCTGTTTGATCTCATGTTTGTCATAACATTTGATACTTGGCTCATAAGGTAGTACACTTTTTGACAAACTTGTGTGTTTGGTTTCTGTGGGTTTCATGAGCTAATTCCGTACTAACTTCTCTGTTCAAATCAGGAAGTCTTGCCTTTGGCGATGGATGCTTCCGTTATTTCCGATGATACCGATGATGTTAGTTCGAAATCTTCTAGTAACTCTGATCATGAAGCACTTATAACTGTTGAGAATGGCGTTGAAGAATCGAGTATGCTCATGGAAAAAATGACCAGACTAAATATTGACTTGGCGTATTCTTCTGAGAAGTTAGCGAACTTGGATGTTTATATGGCAATTGTGTCACTTGGGGAGTGTCAGCTTGGGGAACTATCGATGGATGTAGAGATTGAGAAAGCGCTGATATTTGATCTTTCATTAGGCTATCTAGAGTTTGAGGTGATTGAATTGAAGCATTTCTTGCATGAACTTCAAGCTGAAATCATCGATGCACATAGAAAGTTTCATTCACTCGAAGAAAAAGGAGAAACAAAAACCACTTTTGAAGGGAAATTACAGGCATCTGAATGTACATTGAAAATTTTGATGGAGCAACTGTCAGGGTTAGAAAGGCAATCAGCAATCATGCGCGGAACACCTTATGGTCAGAAAAACAGTGAGTTAGATTCTAATTAATGAAATGAAAATGAGAAGAAAATAATCTAGACTTCATTTATATCTCGGATTTGAAAAATGACTCTGATCGAAACTGTGATGACCCCGGTTTTTGTGTTTGTGCAGCATTCTTGTTTGAAGACGAAACATTGGAAACGTCCGAGTCTGATCTGCAGACGGCTGAGCAGCAAAGGCTTGTACTAAGGATGCTGGACAAATCTCTCAGTGGGCAACTTGATCTTGAGGCTCAATTACGAGACTCGAAAGAACGCGAGGGAGAACTTTATGCAAAACTTTTGAACGCAAATATGATAATCTCTAACTCGGAATCATATGTTGAAGCTGCTTTAGGGAGGCTGCTAGAAGCCGAACATGCTTCTGCAGTTTATATGGGGATTTCAAAAGACATGATGACTCGCCTCCAATCTTTACAGTTTAATGTGCATTGCTCAGTTCGGAGAGAAGAAGAGCTGAAATCAAAGCTTCAAATCAGTTTAGACCAAGTGAAAGAGAAAGACGCTGCTTTGATCGATATGGAGGAAAAATTTGCGAAATTTAATCAAAGCAGTCAAGAAAAAGAAAATTTGGAGGAGAAAGTAAAAATACTTGAAAAAAAGCTGAGTGTTTCGGAGTCAAAGTTACAAGAAGTGACCGGTTCTTATGAAGCTAGTCAAGAGGAGCTTTCTCTCATGGAAAACACGATCGAATCCTTACGAGAACATGTTTTTCTAGCGGAAACTAGGGCCCAAAGTGCGGAAGAAAAACTTGCCACTCTAACAGAAGAGAATATCGAGATTAGAGACGAATTGGCTTTTCTTAAAGGCGGAGATGATAATATTGAGAAGATAAGCTTGCTGCAGAAACATGTGAGGGAGTTGGAGGTCTTATTGCAAACGGCAAAGACATCTTCGGAAGCAAGTTTAGAGCAGCAAAATATGCTGTATACGGCAATTTGGGACATGGAAACGTTAATCGAGGAGCTGAGATCGAAGGTGTCGAGAGCTGAGAGTAGGGCCGACAGTGCAGAAAAGCAATGCCTTGCGCTGGCCGAAACCAATATTAAACTTAACAAAGAAATAAGCTACCTTAAGTCTGACAGTAAGAAATTAGAGGAAAGTTTAAAAGAAGCTAATGCAATACGAAAGGCACATGCAAAAGATGTGTATGGCGGTGCCAGTCTAATCACGAAGATGGTCATGGAGCTTGCAAGTGAAAGAGAAAGGATCCAGAAGCAGGTATTGTAACACTCACAAATTCAATGACTTGGGAAAATACTTTTTGCAAACTTTGTGATAACTAGTTTATTATAAGACCTACCTAAACAATGATTTAGATCAATGTTTTGGTAGATATGTTATGGAGTATCTGGCTTGGTTTGATGATAAACTTATTGTTCGATCGTCTTACAAGAGATTCAGTGAGCAGGTGTTCAAAAATCTATACTCTATATGTCATATTGTATTCAGCAACGTTTCAGCAACTTTCTTCTTGTAGCCTGTTTGGACAGTTGAGGTGAAATCACAAATTTGACAGTGATGTTACATTAAACGTGATTTTGTAGCTATCCGCTATGGCTAGAGAGAATAAGATACTGTTGGAAGAGTTGCGGAAGATGAGAAAGGTCGTTCTTATGGCTAATCACGATAATAAACAGAGTAAAGTACATGACTCTGATGCTGTTGCGCGTGATCCTGATACTGACGCAAGCAAAACAATTTCAGCTGTAGAAGAGATTATGGAAACACCAACTTCCACAACTGCTAGTAACCAGGTAGGTTCGTACGTATATTATACGTTTTGTTTTCTCTGATGTCCCTTATTTGAGTATCATTATGGCTTGACTTTCTTGCCAAGAATGAAGAGTATATAATGCTTGCTGAAAAACGGCTCACAAAATGCTGTGTGCCCTCTCTTCTTTCTCGATAAGTAGCATATCACCATCCTGGTTTTAGTTAAGACCTTAGGGTCACTTCACGTGGAAGTTGGAAACAACATCTCCATAAAAAACTTGCAAAGCTAACATACGTCCTTACCTGTCTTCTAACCACAAAAGTGAAATGAGAACAACGTAAATGCTACAAAAGGGATAAAAACTCAGTATATGTAATCCTATACACTGTTCTTCCTACAGCTTGATGAGCCAGCGGAACAGTCAATTAGAGATGAAGCCGTAAGTTCCTCTACATCTGATGTCGCTGCAGAAGACGTCAACAACCCTGAACCTGAGAACAAGAAGACAAGCAAGCGTATCAGCAAGAAGTATTACACTGTGGCAGCAATCGTCATTTTAATGCTGTCTGTTTTCACCGTGAGCATCAACTGGCAAAGCATAGTTGCTGTAATAAATCAACAATACCGCGGGTTACAATGACAGCAAATTAAGGCCTCATTTCATTTTTTGTACAGAAGTTTATGTCAAATTGTCACATTTGTGCATAGTTTGTACAAAGGTTTTGTTCAAGTTGGTCATTTATTTTCTGGAATTCATTTTGTTCTATTGTTTGCCTGTTCATTGATGTAATTGTGTAGGTCTATTGAGTTGATTTTTGTAACAACAATTTGCACATCATTTGTTGCATTTTGTTTTTACTGTGTAATAGGAGGCACGACTCATTGAAAAGGGTGAAGGGATTAGATTTGCGAGCTATTATCCACGATATCGTCATCTTAACCATTACAGTACATTAATACAGCCTCCATATTTGTTGCACATTTATTACTCGATCATTGATTTTTTTTTGTACTCCGTATATTTTCCTTATTTGGTAGTCTTGGATCTTAAGATTAAATTTAGAAACAAATTATTAACAATTCATAACTACAGTCTACGGAGTACTCTTCTATTTCTGAAATTTTTTATAGCTAATACATACTACATTCTTGTGAATTAAAAAATCGTGTGTTGTGGTTTTAATAACCCTTTAGGAGGAATGGGTAGTTAGGCTATTAGTCTCGGTCACACTCTAGTTTAGTGAAATCACAAGTTGATTCGAGAATTACTAATCTAAATAATTTAAAAACCACAAAACTAATAAGATAAATATAAAGAACAACAATCTAATCAATACCAAGATTATAAGAGAAAGGTCTAAGGTCCGATTTTTCACTAGCATGCATCATCCAAGCCAAGTTATCGAATTGCGAATTTGGGGGGGAAACGCCTACAAAACTTACCAATACTCCCCTCCCAGTTTGTAAAAGTCACCTCTTAAATTACCGAAAACTCACCTCTCGGGTTTGGTTTAAAACTGCTAGACAATAGTAGAGCCCACTCTTGCGGTACGTCACTTAAGTCAAAGAGAATTAAACATGATGCCGAAAATCTCAATCTTTCCTCCCCACTCCCGTGGTAAAAGTTCCGATCCTAATTAAGGGGTGCCCCTAAAAGCTCGACAATGCAATATTCAAAATCCACCAACTTGGTCAAAGAATAAACATGGTAGGGATTAAGCGAACCTTAATGAGACATTAGTCACTATTCATAACCAATTCAACCCATAATAATAATTTAATAATTACTCTAAACATGTTATTAAGCACAATAACACGATAAATAAAAGAGAGAAAGAAAAGATTATGCATTTATGCCAAACTTAAATTGAAATGGAAAATGAAAGATCCTCCATATCATTGTTTTTTAATGTAAAAATACGATAGTACCATATCGTGTTTTTACATTAAAATCGTATCGTATATATTTGCTTACCCGCGATGAAATGATTAGGAAATAGTTGCGTTTTACGGCAACAGCATGTGAAAAGTCACATGAGCAAGGCAATTAGTGACACTACATTACAAGCCCAAGAAACCAAATATCGGATGATGTTATCAATGTCCAATATAACTCATTTATCAAAGACTCGTTTCAGAGATCGTTTGATGAGTCTTTTTTATATGAAATGTGATTATATTAAATTTTAGGAAAAATTCACGTGGTACCCCTGAACTTTGCCATTTTGCACGAAATGTCCAATTTCAAACTTTAGTAGGTCATAACTCGTGTTTACGAGTTCAGAAAATGACATTTTTTTTT
>JAUEKU010070385.1:0-13500 GCA_032274805.1 Gypsophila paniculata | reverse complement strand
TATTCTAATGACGAGAATGAATAAGTTGGTGATTAAACTAAAACAACAAAATAATAAAATGATAGAAATCAAATAAAAAGAAGTCTAGGGTCAGACGGGTCAACTATGTTCGACGGTCACAACTACTCAAGTGCGACGATTTCTAAGTCTAAAGGTTAAGATTCAGTCCTCTCGGTACGAAGGATCGCCTAAGGAATCTCTCAACGGGCTCTCGCAACTTATTGAAATATCCTCTCGTGAGTAGTGTATCCTGTGGTGTCTTTTTAAAGAGTTGTCCCATTTCTAAAACGAATTGAGAGGCTAGGAGTCGAATGGCCCGTTTACCGCGCTTGTTGGTGTTAGGTGGATATTCGTCTCGTGTTTTGTAATTAAGGATAGCTTGGTAACAAGGTTCAGTTTTGGTTTCCTCCTCGTCTATGGCATTTATGTATGCGGGCTCACTTCTCCTCTCCACGACGACGGATAGTGTATCCATGTGAGGAGAGATGATGATGAAGGAGGATAGTTTCGCCAGTGCGTCGGCAATTTGGTTTTCTTCCCTAGGGAGATGTATAAACTCAATGTGTTCGAATTTATGCATTATTTCTTGCACATTAGCTTGGTACAGAGCTAGATTTTTGTTCATGATCTTCCAACCTCTGGACACTTGGTTGATGATTAAGGATGAGTCGCCGTATACCCGTAAGTTTTGGATAATGAGTACCAGGGCGGGTTGAAGTCCGTAAAGGCATGCTTCATACCTTGGCTGCGTTATTTGTCACATTGAAGTCTAGTTCGATAGATAGGGGTGTGTGATCGCCATTGGGTGATATAAGCAGTATCCCTACACCCCAACCTCGATAGTTTGACATGCTCCATCGAAGTATAATTCCCAGTACGCATTTTGAATACTGAAGATTACGTCGTAGGGGAGTACAGTTGTGTCGATGACGATTTCGTCTTGTATTACGTTTTCGGCTAGGAGACAGGCTTCTCGAAGAGGTACTTGATGGAATCCATCGTCGAGTATACGTGGGTAGGGTGTGAGAGCATGTAATGTCTCAGCTTTTTGGTTGCTCAGACTAGGGCTAAGCAACTTTTTTCCACGGGCGTGTAACAGGTTTTGTAGTCTTGGAAGTTTTTACTAATGTAGTAAATCACTCGCTCTTCGTCGTTCACTAGTTGTGCTAGCATGGCTCCCATGGTTGTGGGGTGGTTGTTAAGTACAAGGACAAAGGTAGGTCCTTTTGTGGTGGCATTAGGATGAGTGGATTTGATAGTAAATCATTAATTCTGTCAAAGGCTTTTTGACAAGCATCATCCTACTTGGTGTGCTCCTCCATCTTGAGTTTTTTTAAGATAGGCTCGCATATCATCGTTAGTTTGCTTATGAAACGTGATATGTATTGGATTTGGCCTAGAAAACTCCTAATCTTGTCGATGTTTGTCAGAGGATTCATTTTCATGATTACCTTGATCTTGGAAGGGTTTACTTCAATGCCCTTTGGCTTACTACGTGTCCTACTAGTTTGCCGGATGTAACCCCGAAAGTGCATTTTTGAGGTTAAGTCGCATGTTGTATTGTCTAATTCTTGAGAACAACTTTCTAAGATTGGTGATGTGATCACCTTTTGTCTTTTGACTTGACGATCATGTCGTCAACGTAAACCTCCACCTCTTTGTGCATCATGTCGTGCAGGAATGTAGTGAGTGGCGGTTCGTTGGTATGTCGCTCCGGCGTTGATAAGACCGAATGGCATGACCGTGTAACAATATGTTCCCCACGGTGTAATGAAGGGTGTTTTGGACATGTTCTCCCTCGTACCCATCCATGAATGATAGTAGTGCGTGATCTATGGTGTTGTCTATGAGGACATCCACGTGAGGTAAAGGAAAGTCGTCTTTGGGACTTGCTTTGTTTAGATCTCGAAAATTAGCACACACTCAGATTTTGCCATTTTTCTTTAGAACGGGCACCATATTTGATACCCAATCGGAATATTCGATTACCTGTATGCATGTCGGGTTTGATTCGTCGAATTTTTTGTTTAACCGGCTTGTATCTTGGCTTAATTGGGATTCGGTGTTCGGCTATGCTGCGATCGATGCCAGGCATGTCCTTGCATGACCAAGCAAATATAATCGGTGAACAGTTTAGTGAATTGGCCGGTGTTCTCGTCTTCGTCTAAGGATGAACCTAGTTGGAGCTCCCTAAGTTCTTCGGAGGTACCCACATTGATCACCACGGTCCCTTCGATAATAGGATCTTGTTGGGGTTTGGATACGATCTTTGCAATGTAATTATATAACGAGTTGTCGTTCACTTTAACAGCATCATGAGAAGAAAAGCAAGAAATGAAACGAGGCAAGATGTAATAAAAAATAATCTTATCATTGATATTCATAAAAGCAAGAGACAAAGATAAAAGTTTTTCGGAATTCATATCATGAGGACTGACTAGATTGATCAGAATTGGCGGGGTAACCAAAGGTTGTGGGTCGACAGATTACCCGTCCCCTAACCTAAAGCCTAAGACACTAGACTTTAAGACCACTTCTTCGTCGGAATCTTCGCTATCGTCCCCTTCAGAGTCGAAGTCGTTGAAGATTGTACCTTCTCCGGTTGTTAATTTGAAAGTGCGACCTTCAGCATTGGTCCACTTGAATGTCTTATGCCACCCATTGACAGTCGTGACAACCCGACCCACCACGGTCGTAACACACCCCACCTAAAGATGGGATGACCACTTTTGGGCCCGTTTTGTCCCCACTTAAGCCCAAAAGCACAAGGCCTTATTACTAAGGTGGTAGGTTGAATCTCTAATATAGAGTACCAAATCCCCTTCAATTCCCCAATGTGGGACCTTTAACCTCATAATCACTTGGGGTATTTTAAGATTGGGGTTGAACCTTTGGTCGCGGATGATCATGGCAACCAATTCCTTGTTTTTAGAAGTAACGGGGAGGTTTTTTATTAGACGGAGTGTCGTCCTTGTCATTAGTGAAGCAGTCTACGAAGATTTCCAGACATGTATCACAGAATGACTTAGTAGCATTGATCGTGTGATGCTTCACGAAGTAATGCGATAAATCGGATGAGTAGGAGTGCATAGTGATATCGCGCGTCCTTTTGCGATATAGCATCTCATGAGCCATGACTTCGGGGTTATTGCCCTTTGGTTTGTATCCTAAGCTCTGATGAGGCTAAGTCGTATCGCCTAACCAAAGATGATCCTAACGAACACCAAACTAAGTAGTTAGGGCAAGTCGGGGTCGAACTCACGAGGAAACGGGAATCAAGCATGCAAGGCCAGCAAAGAATCAGGTCATAAGAACAAATGATTTGGTTTGGGTAAGAGCTAAACAACGAACAAACATATAAGAAAAGGTCTAGGGTCTCAGGTTCCTTATGAGTCAGCTAAGACGGTCTGGGGTCGATCAAAAGCAAGTCAAGGTGCAGCTATTAAGTAATGGGACACGCCCTCCCGGGTCATATGTCTACCTTAGGACGGACTAAAGGGCGCCAACCTTAATTAGACAATCCTACCAATACTACGCAAGTCTGACCTAAACCCATCTCGCGATGCAACCTAAAGTCTCCAAGATCAACGACCAAAAGCATAGCAAAGGCATAGCAAGCACAATGACAGACGATCAATGAAAACCCCATAAGAACTTAACAACAACTCATAATTCCTCTCGAGCCTTAGTATAAACTTAACTACGCATGGTCTTAAGGAAATCAACAAACATAGTGCATAAAACAGTAGACATAGTGCTATAATCAAATAAAGATACGCTACCGAATAAGATCGAGAGATTGAATGCAAAGAACCATCTTAAGATTGAATCAAAGCTTGAATAAGTATTTGAGAACTAAATCTAACCCTTAAGAATGAACTAAAAATTAAGGAGAAATTCTGTCTAAAAGGGTCTGATGTTCGTACAATTGAAATAGTGAGTATATATATTATTTCTGAAATAAGAAATACGAAAAGGCACGTAAAACAGGTAACACTCGATTGAGCCAGGCAACGCTCGATCGAGCGCCAGGGCACTCAGTTGAGCTCAAGGAAGCTCGACCGAGCTCCCAAACAGACTTATTCTGCTCGTTTTCAGCTCAAATGCTTCGTTTTTTCGCATTCGTCTTCAGTTATTGAATCACTCGTCTCGCTACTCAGTCTTCACGGTAAATCATCCTCCTACGTCGTCACACGTTCCAAAGCGAGGTGGAACTAGCTCAAGTCCGCTAACTCCTGCAAAAGTAACCCCAAAACAGTAGAAACACGTAGGGACGAAAAACGTATCGTTTTCAACTAAAGTAAGCTCAAATAGACGCTAGAACACGATAGAACGGAAACTAAAATGTATATAAAACTAGCACCTATCAAACTCCTCCACACCTAAACCTTTGCTTCTTCTCAAGCAAACACATAAAAAGAAGTAGAAACAAGGACAAGTGATAAGAGACACGACTCTGAGCCAAAGAGATAGTCACATCTCCGTAAAAGCAACATGAACAAACGTGAGATACAAGAAGGCTAAAGAAACAAATTCCAAAGTGGGAAAAGGTGAATAGTCACGCCAACCAAGTCAAACTGCATAAGACTACAAATTTATCAAACCGTCGACCTTGCAAAACTGTAAAGATCGAAGTCCTCGCGGGTTTACTCCTCACACATTAAGAAAAGGGTGAGTTTATGTGAAATATGTAATGAAAAGAACGCTCACCTACTACGACTCTTGAAATGCGCCTGCAACAAAAGTGAAATCGACCACTGCAGCTCAATCAGTGCCTAACCAAACAGATGACCATAGTACATGCCAAGGACTTACACGGGTGGCTAAGGGTAAGGGTAGAAAGGTGGTTACGCTACGCGAGTTATGGAACAAGTGGAGCTCAAAATCAATAGTTGCAAAGCATGAAAACCAACAAAAACCCAAGAAAAGGACCACAAGGCATAATCGAATAAAGCTCAAGTGCCATAGCAGCAGACACTATCAAACCTCTAGCCAACAAGCTGAAACAACATACATAAACACCGTCTTATGGCTTAAGAGCCATAATTCACATTGTCTCTTATTGAACTCTTATTTTATGTTTTTGATTTTTTTTGTGTTTTTCTTTTTTTGATTTTTTTGTATTTTTGAGAGTTTTGTATATATTTTTTTTTTATTTTGTTTTTGTTTGAGACGGAAAGACGGAAAAATCAATGAAAACCAAATCAACTTTTGCTCACCCAACGACAACATGTCCCTCCCAACCAAGAGCAATAAACAGATACACACCATACTCATGCGACTGACCCGAAAATGTTAGGAAGAATTTGGAACTAGTGGTATAAGATATGGCTAGAAAATTGGGCAATCAAAGGCTAGGACGGGCTACAAAAAGAACGGACCTAACATCTACAAGGTAGGAAACATAGGCCATTTGGCAATGTGGAGCTCAAAAATAGAAAATCGAATGCCTTTCCTCATGTACTGCCTCCACCAACCCGACACGACTGAGCATTAGAGATCGACGTCACAAATATGCAAGTTAATGAAACGTAAGACACAAGGAGAACTACTCACAACCTATGCATGAGACCTATTATGAATGACACTGGCCTTGGAGGCTCTAAAACTCATAGATATAAGTAGTTAAACCGATCACAATCAAGTCTATTCGAATGATAAAAGGTCAAAGCAGTGACTATCAACATGAAAACTCCAAACTTACCAAATGTACTCACAAAAGTCAAGCGCAAATCAGGAAAAACAGTGACAAGAGAAGGCATAATTATCATGATCGCATAAGTCTCAAAATCAAAAAGGCAAGGCAAAATAGCAAAACGAAGCTCAAAACATAACCCCTATAACAGCGCAAAGCGATCTCCCCCACAGCTAAATGTCACAGTGTCCTCAATGTGACCCTACAACACTACATCACCAAAACCAACAAAACCAGAGGACAACAACATCAGGGAAGACAAAACTACCTAAAAAGAAAAATACAGAAAAAAGGGAAAAAGAAAAAGGATAGTACCGGTATCAGCAGATGTAGCCTTCCCCACACCTATCGGAGAGCAAGGGAGCAGTGAACAGCAGAACTCAACAATCGCGCCAGCGGGCACGACAACGTCTAGGAGTAGTAGAAACTCCAACATCACCACCAAGAACCATCGGATCCATCAACGTACACTCACCCAATATTTTAAGCAATGATCCATCATCATAGCGCATGTCGCGCTCACGAAAGTTAAGGCCTAAACCTTCTAAAGCACTCAAAGCATCGTCGTTCACCTCAGAATGCACACGATCAGCAAGTGTGACATCATGAGCAGCAGCATCAAAAGCAGCAACAGGAACAAGAACAGGAACGACAGCATGAATCTCTAAACAAGGGTCAACAACATCATCTAGCACAACAGGAGGAGGAGGAGGTGGGAGCTCAACTTTGCTTGCCCCCACAGGACAGGAGGTCTCGAGCAACTTGGAAATCTCGTCATTCTCGTCTTGGGTAAGCTCCCTATGACCGTAAAGGGCAGCTTCCAAGAAATCTAGCTCCGCTTCCCACTCATTCTTAGGCGTACCTGCATAAGGAGCAAACCTTAAATCCTCCAAAGGATCCCCATGAGGGGATCGAGACAAGGACATATCATCAGCAACATGAACGGACTCAATAGCAAAGCATCGCTCCTCGGTAATAGGCCTCTTAAAACCTTTAGTCAAAGTGAATGTAGTTTTCTCCCCACCTACCTCTAAGGTCAGACAACCACTACGGACATCAATCACCGCGCCCGCGGTGTGCAAGAAAGGACGACCTAGAATGATAGGGGTATGGGCATCTTCAGGCACATCGAGGACAACAAAATCAATAGGAAAAAAGAACTTCCCAACCTTAACTGAAACATCCTCTAAGACACCAAGGGGATACTTAACCGAGCGATCGGTCATCTGGAGAGTCATGGAGGTACACTTTAAACCTCCCATATTAAGCTTCTGACAAATCGATAAAGGCATCACGTTAACACTAGCGCCAAGGTCGCAAAGGGCCTTATCAATCAAAATAGTGTCTATAGTGCAAGGAATGGAAAAACTACCGGGATCCTTCTCTGTAGGGGGGGACTGGTTCTGTAAGAAAGCGCTACACTCCTATGTCAGAGCTACTATCTCAGTCGTACTAAAGTCACGCTTCTTAGTCAGAATGTCTTTCAAAAACTTAGCGTAAAAAGGGACTTGAGTGAGCAATTTGGAGAACGAGACGGTTACCTGCAGATTCTTCACAACTTCCATGAACTTCCGAAAATGAGACTCAAGCTTAGCTCTGCGTTGGCAGTTTGAAAATTTAAGTTGGATAGCAATGGGAACGTCCGGAACCTTAGAATCAGAAGTAGAAGAACGAACCGGATCAGCAGTAGGGGGCCCTCGATCAAGCTAGAGGTCGCTCGATCGAGCGTGAGGGGGCTCGGTTGAGCTCAGGCTGCCTCGATCAAGCTCAGCGTCAGAACGTTCATTTTTTGGACTTTCAACATTGGATTCGGTCAAGCCATTGTTACTCGATCTAGCAGGCTCTATAACATCATGATCAGCAGCAGAAGAAGGCAATTTGGGGCGGTCACACTTAGTACCACTTCGGAGAGTGATAGCATTAAGCGTTTCATAGGATCCCTTGTCAAGTGGATTTTTAGAACTCGATCAAGAACTAGCCAACTGAGCTATTTGAGCATCAAGAAGCTTATGGTGAGCTATCAGTTGGGAGAACGTAGCTTCCTATTTAGATTGGGCCGCTAGACGATGCAGAAGCAGAGCTTTAATCTCAGCAATATCAGAATTGGGCTGAGTTTAAGGAGGAAGAGTATACTGTTGATAGAACGGGAGTCCATTGGGAATGTTCGCGGCATAGGGCATGAAGTGGGTACACAGATTCATCATCTTTGGCGGTACGATGTTTTGACCGTGAGAAAAGCTGCGCAAAAGAAGGAGAACACTACAAGTAGACAATCAGTCTGGTCTCAAGGAACTGACGTTGCTTGAGACTAAGGTAAGCTAAAACTAGCAAGCAAAGACGCCTAAAAAGACCGTTTCCCCGGCAATGGCGCCAAAATTTGATGATGCTAAATCGTATCGCCTATCAAAGATGATCCTAACGAACACCTAACTAAGTAGTCAGGGCAAGTCGGGGTCGAACTCACGAGGAAACGGGAATCAAGCATGTAAGGCTAGCAGAGAATCAGGTCACAAGAACAAAGGGATTTGGTTTATCTAAGGTCCAAACAACGAATAATCAAATAGGAAAAGGTCTAGGGTCTCAAGTTCCTTATGCGTCACCTAAGACGGTCTGGGTCGATCAATAACAAGTCAAGGTGCAACTATTAGGTAATAGAACACGCCCTCCCGGGTCATATGTCTACCTTAGGACGGACTAAAGGGCGCAAACCTCAATTAGACAATCCTACCTATTCTATGCAAGTCTGACCTAAATCCATCTCCTGATTCAGTCTAAAGTCTTCAAGAATCAAGATCAACAGTCAAAAGCATAACAAAGGCCTAGCAACCACAACAACAGACAATCAATCAAAACACCATAACATCTCAACAACAACTCATAATTCTCCCTCAAGCCCTAGCATAAACTTAGCTACACATGGTCATAAAGGAATCAACGAGTATAGAGCATAAAACAGTAGACATAGTGCTATAAACAAGTAAAGATAAGTTACCGAATAAGATCGCGAGATTGAAAGCAAAGAACCGTCTTAAGATTGAATCAAAACTTGGAATATATATTTGAGAAGTAAAACTAAGCCCTAAGAATGAAGTAAAATCTGGGAAAAGTTCTAAGTCTCAAAGGTGGTTCCCGTACGAAATGAAATAACCGAGTATATATAATATTTCTGAATTAAAAAATACGAAAAGGCGCGCGAAATAGGTCAACATCGGTCGAGCACTGACACGCTCGATCGAGCATAGCTCCCCTCGATCGAGCACACTGAATCTCGATCGAGCTCAGTGCAGTTCGGTCGAGTTTCAGGTCGTTTTCAGCTCAAATGCTTCGTTTCTTAGTTCCCGTCTTCAGTTAATGGATGCTTGTTTTCCCGCAACTCAGCCTTCACGTTAAATCATCCTACTACGTCGTCAAATGCTCCAAAACGATATGGAACAAGCTCAGACCCGCTAATTCCTGCAAAATTAAACCAAAACAGCAGAAACACGTAGGGACGGAAAACGTATCGTATTCAACTAAAATAAGTTCAAATAAACGCTAGAACACGATAAGACGGGGGCTAAAGTATATATAAGAATAGCACGTATCAAATATTCGAACATTTCTAACGGGTCACTGACATCTTCAGCGTCGATCCTAGTCTCGACAAATTTAACAGCTAATAACCAATACTGTTACATCACGAGTCGTGATTTTGAGGTTTGTTCGAACTTCTATTTCAATGATCCATATAACTAATAAACTTTGAAAATCACTAATATTTGGTTTTTTTTGTTTTTTACAGAACGAGAGTGAAAATTGCTTTCAAGATATTTATCAGTCGTAGGGACTAATTAACGAGATGGCGTCCCAACCTGACGGTCTTGACACACTCTCTAGAGCATTGTCCACGTGCAGGTAATTTTACCTATTTGTAATCTCTTACATTAACATAAACTGTTAGTTAACTTAATTTTCACAATAACCCCATAGTAAGACTAATCCAACAATGAAAATGGCCTAAAGATATGTCAATTCATTGTATCGAGTTTAATAATCGGGTTTATTTCTTGTGATGAAGCGTCTTATCAGCATAGTCCATAGGCAATATAAAGAGTTAATAATGAACCCAATTTTAAAGCCCAAATTTTATAAACTCGGGTTAAAAACTACACGGATTAATCATACAAATAAATTCATAGAAAGCTCAACTGAGGCTCTACATTAACTTCATAAAAAGGCCCATTCAACATTTTCTATTCCCTGTTGTTCTTTCACTTTCTAAATTACTCTGTAATAGATTGTTTTATTTGACAATTAACGTTTATGTATTTGTTTAGCCCTTTAACCTTGGCGGATGAGATAAAGAACTACTTAAAACATATGTATTTCTACGCCACTCTGTACAATGGGCGTTTTGGGCAAATAATTAAGTTATGCCATGCTATAACTCGAGTACGACCAATCGACTTAAAATCTTTGTCAAAAGAAGCCAATGTGACCAACACCACTGGGCCCGAAGTTATTATATTTGACATCAGCGCTTGTAACATAAAAACTCAACAAATCCTATCAATCAAACATAGTATATAATATATGTACGGAGTAGTATATTTTCTACAGTACATATTCTACAATATTTGATAGTGTAATACTTGCTTAATTAAGGGGAATAATTACCTACCTCCTCATATTTTCTTCACCTCATTCTCCCATACTCTACAACGCAAAATGAATTACCCGATGAGCATAACGGGCTGCGCAATGCGCGTGGCCAAGCTTCAAGTCAAATATTGATTCCAAAATCCATTTCAGCCCAATTTAATTGGACTTGGGCTAATAAATAAAGTCGCACATTTGGGCTTCATTTATGCATTAAGCCTTATATATACGTATGGTATAATCTTATGAGTAAATAAACTTGTCTTCAAAGTAAAACTCAACTCTATTGGATTTTGCAACCTTTTGCATTCATGCTAGCACATGATCCATTAGTAACGTTAGAAACATATGTATTTGCAACATCGCTTTTACGGTCAATCGATTCCCCTAGGATCGATTGACATGGCCTTGGTAGATCCTGTCTTGAGGAGCTGCTTGACGTCCGATCAAGCTTTAGAGGACCTTGCGAATGTGATCATTGAGCTTAACATGAACCTATCGATCCCCTATTTGCCGATGATCACGTTGGGTGGATCATACGCTGGAAGTAAGTCTAATGATTTACATTCAGTTTTTCTTCTTCCCTCTTTTTTTGTTTCAATATTGTTTTGAGTAAAATTTTTTTTACCAAGTGTTCTTCTTCCTTTGTTTTGCAGTGTTAGCGGCCCGATTTCGGATAAAATATCCGAACATCACCAACGGGTCGCTGGCATCTTCCACGCCAATCCTGATTTCAGCAAATGTACCGGCATATAGACAGTACTGCTCCATTGTAAGCCGAGATTTTGAGGTTTGTTCACAACTTTCATTTCAATGATCCATATAATCAATAATTTCTGAAAATTCATAAATAATCGCATTCTTATTGATGGAGAGTGAAATTTGCTATCGAGACATCTCACAGTCGTGGAGACTGATCAACGAGATGGCGTCCCAGCCTGACGGTCTTGACACGCTCTCTAGAGCTTTGTCCATGTGCGGGTAAGTTTACCCTTTCGTAATTTTTTCTTAACGTAAATTGTTAGCTAACAAAATGTTTACCATAATGCATAGTAAGACCAGTCCAACAATCAAAATTGGCCTATAATATGTTGTTGCAAGAATTCACTTCCTACAATATTGTCTAACCATTGATCAACCCTACCAAATAATAACTAACCATGGTTGTGAGAAGAAACACCTCCTTTTTCCTACTTTTTACTTACCAAAATTTTCTAGGAAACTTTGACACAAATAATCTCAAATTTCAATATTCCCAAAATAATCTCAATTAGTCATACATCTTCCCATTTTGCACCTATATTTATTATCGTTATTTTTTTGTACATAACACCAAGTTTCAATATTCCCATCTTCCACCCAAATCTTAAAACTAAATAAAGTCAACAAAATGACGTGTACAACTATAAGCGCTACCAAAAATTTACACCAAATAGCCCAAACAAAAAGCTCGTTGCCAGAGGGTAACGTACGTCATGTTGACCCAACGGGCTATAATTTTGAGCTCTTGGTTTCATTGGTCTTTTAACCATTTTGGATCGTCATCTTGGCCTGAATCCAAGTCCAAACAGTGAGATCCTACCCATAAATAACCATATTAAGATTAGACACATGGGCTAATAAAACAGTTTCACAGACCTACTTTTTTTCAAATAAAAAAATAAGATAAAACTATTTGCATAACTACCTCTTATGTGAGGGATTTTATAATAATTTTTGGGACGTAATCGACGCAGTACTAATTTTAATCGACGCAGTCCACACATTTTCAAATTGTCCTCTCATTTCCTCCTCGTCTTCTAAAATTACTAATTTTCTCTCAAAAAATTTGGATTGTAACAAATAAAATTAATCGGCGCAATCTCTTTCCCTCTTATTTTTACCTAGCGCAAATTTTTTTTCTTAGAACACCGATGACGCAATCTTTCCAACATCCTCCTCACCTTCCGACCCCTCTATTATAATCTTTTTTTAAAATTCTTTCAATATTTCATTTTCTTTTTACAACTTTAAATATTCTACTCCTTTTTCTTTAATTTTTTTTCTTTTAACATTCCGTCACTTCGATAGGTCATTTCGTTATGGCTTTAACACCCTTAGAAATTTCCAACGACTACGAATGAAAGAGGTATCATTTATTTATTAATTAAGACCGTGCCAAAACAAACACCTCTTCACTCTTTCGGCCATATCTATTTTTCTACTCATTGTTTTAAGGAGAGACCAATTTCATTAGAAAGTAGACTCAAATACCTTTTCCAACTATATATTACACTCTTAACGCAATGTTCTGGATAAAAAGTTATGAGTATTTGAAGTTAACTGACGAAAACGCCTTTATACGCGTGTCGGCCATATCCCTCTGACCGACACCCTTATTTTCCACTTTTCAGTTTACCTACATATAAGACTCGGCTCATTCCTTTTCGAAACAACATTTTAATCACTCCAAAATATTCGCAAAACCCAAAATACTTAATTCCAACATTTTTCCACATTCAAAACCAGTTAATTTTTATATAGAAGCCGAAGAGCCAACAATTTACAACATTTTAAAGGTCTATTTAAGTTCGATATTCCAACTATGATAAGGGCCCCAAAGCATTGTCATTCTGTATGTCGGAATTCGTGGGTTAACCTTGTCATTCTCTGTTTACGATTTAGTTTTATAGCTCCATTTTCGTCCATGCAAGCAAGTAAACGGATTTGAGATGGATAAGCGGTTCAAATTTTTATAAAATTCTGTATATACGTTGTTCAAACTCACTTCTTTAACGGGTCAAGCCACAGGATCTAATAAGTAATCATCAGATAAAATCGTTGTACGCGTATAATGGACTAAAAGTGAGACTAAAATGTCACTATTTTTTGCAAAAAATTTAAAAAATTATATTTTGAAATCAAAGTACTCGTAGTTTTATAATGGTAATATAATGTTATCACTTGAATCCAACTTGACCGCATCCAACTTCAACGATCACCACATTCATTGACGAAGCCAAAATTAGTTCACAAGGTGAACTTCCCTGTTAACCTCCTAAAATACACCCCAGACCACATTCAAGAACACCACCGTAAAGCAGTACTTTACGTCAATGTCCTCAAAGAGTCGAGCCAGTCGACTATAAATTGACATCTATTCGTTACACACTTACACCGTACGAAAT
>JAUEKU010070275.1:0-13500 GCA_032274805.1 Gypsophila paniculata | reverse complement strand
CTTCTAGGACATTCCTTATCGAACTACACAATAAATGGAAGATATACATGACATTAATTATCTATCAAGCTAGTACACTACAGGTGCAGGCTGTAAGGCAATCAGTTGGTAAATGGTATCCAAAGACACATAGAATGCAGGACGTACTACACCAGCACTAAAATTCCAACTTGAATTTGTTTGCATCGACTCAAAAATGGTACTCCGTAGAACTTAATTACCACAGAAAGGAAATAAAAGGAAGAGGCAGCATAAGTTATGCGTGGCTAAATTGTAGAAATCATTCTCAACTCCAAATCACTCACAAACGTTTTTTTTATCTTCTCATCCAAAAACAATATCTATGCATGTATCCCGAGGCTAAACTTCCAAAAAATTGCTGGTATTCTGACAGAACTGACTAAACGATGAGTCGTTGAATCGACCCTACAGCAATCGGGGTTCCTTATTTCCTTGACATGTTAACATCTACGGAGTAATAAACCATTCACCTTAAGGTCAACAACACAGGAATATACAGTAAAAACAGATGACCCATGTCAGAATTTACTGCTGATAGCAGCAACATGATCAAGCGCTAAAGGGTAGACTCCTACAAATAACAAATACAGAGTACACCATATAGTCACACACACGTCCATATTACGTAGCGCATTGAATTGCCAATTAACTGCATTAACTGCTGACACAAATACGCGTTAACTGCTGCAGCAGCAAGGTGATCTGATGGAAATGGTTACACTCAGAAAAACAACAAATATAGCATTATCGACGCTCTCGAACGTCCAAATTACATTGCTGAATGCTAATCAAACAGTAAAGCAATACGTGTTAGTGTACTATCAAAGAACATATCTGATACACATAATCATGCACATAGAGAAGTTTCACTACAGATAATTCACAATGATTGAACGATTACAAAGGTAAACAAATGAACGAGACAGAGGCGTACTTCATAACGGATGATCAATCATTCAAAAAAAAACATCTTCAAACCATCTTCATTACCACTAGAAAAATTCAAACTAGAAATAACCCTAATTAAAGACACATTATAGAAACATTATGCATTCAAACACAACTATAGAAGCACAATCTTGTACCCCTAAGTAAGTCTTATGAAAGACCATCTTTCACATTCAAATTGAAAGACTGTCAATAAACGAAGGTATATTAAACAACTGGTTATAGCATAAAAGGCAAAAATCTTTCGCAATTCATCGTGAAGGACCGTCTACGCAATTCCAACAAACTACTAAATGGGGTAGTAAAATAACCCAAACAAAATGAACCCAATTCATAAAATCACATAAAGGTAAAAACTTTGAAGAAAATTCACTTAATTCAGGAAATAAAAAGTTGTAAAAACACATAAATTAATTGATACAACTAAAATTAAGTTAAGAAATGAGAGGATAATTCATTATTAAGAGGATTAAACCTTGTTTTGAGGGACTTCATTGGAGGATTAGTGTCAGAATTCATGATTAATCAAAGGGTTAAATTGCACACAACTCACTGTGCAGGAGTTGGTCTGTACATTGTATGATTGTAGTGGCCGTTGTAGGGTTTATGGGTACCTAGCCAGAGTTCGTACTAGTGAGAGTAGTGACTACTAGTAGACGTGTCGAACGGGTCGGTTACATGTGGTAATCGTGTCACATTGGTTATGGGTGAGTCTCAGTAGTTTCGACTTTTTTTATTTCACTCGTAAAGTCTCATAGGGATATGAGTATATGACACAATTATTAACAACGAGGCCTATTTTGCTCAACCCGAGCTCGATAGAGGGTGGTGTCGAGTTGGCTAAAACTTGGCCTCGGTCGGCCCTTTAGTTATTAATTTTTTTTTTTTTAAGAATTAGAAAATAAAAAATAAGGATCCGTCTAGTTGGGCAATCAAAAACTCGATCCAAACCCGACCTTTGTTAGCGGGTTGGGCTTTGAAGGGACAAGTTGGGACTGGCGAGTCAAGTCGAACCAAGCTAACCCACATTGTTAGCCAACTTTAGTAGGTTTTTTCAGGTCACTTAGAATTACAAAATGATACTAGTATCTGTTGGTTCAAAAAACGAGTAAAATTACTTGTTGGATTAATGGATTTTTTTTGGCATTCTCCTTGATAAATGGAAGGATATGCACTTAGAGATTTGTTTTTTCTAAAAATATAAGTACGTACCTATTAATTTTCACTAAAAATAGGATCCCTAAATGGATGGCAATGAGTTTATCACCTTTTGGTGGAAGGGCGTGACGGTCGCCCTTAATTATAACAAATGTATTAAATCCATTTTGTTTTTTTTTTTGTTTTTTTTTTTCCCTAAATTATTTGCTGGATTTCTTATTGTATCAACTCATCTTTGTCAAGAAACCAAAACAAAAATCTGAAAATATAAAATACAACTTTGTCGTTAGAATAATCTACCTTCGGGTAATAACATTATTAGCATAATTATTCCGGGAAACTATATTATTTTGAATTTTCAATAGCGGCAAAAAGCACATTTATATATATATATATTGTTCTTCTTCTTTCGGTCGCGGCAGATTCTCTTCTAGCGAAGCTGCCACGACCTCTTTCTTTCGCAATCTTGCATATTATTCGCTTGCGAAGTAAGGAACAATTGAGCAATTGCATAGGCAAACATAAACATGAACTCTAAATCAAATAAAGGACTACATGGACTCTCAATACCATTGCCTACGCGAACACCGTCTCCACCACCAGCGCCTCCACCACCGCCTTCTAAAAGCAGAACTCGATTTCAAACGCCTAAGACAACCACCACCACGAATGCCACGTCGGTAATAGAGTCATCAGAGTCCGAAGAATTACAACGACTAGTCCATGCACCGCCGTTTTGGAAGAACAAAAAAAAATTGTCTAAACAACTATCAATGTGTGAGACACTTAGGGATAAGGCATGGGAAAAACGACGTCGTCAAATTCTTAGACAAGAGAAAAAAAAGAGTCTCAGTATCGACGTAGTAAATTTAACAGACGAGGATTTTAACGACTTAAGAGGGTCAATTGAACTTGGTTTCGGGTTTAATGAAGAGGCCGGTCAACGTCTTTGTAATACGTTGCCGGCTTTAGACCTTTATTTTGCGGTCAATCGACAATTGTCACCGAGTCCGGTGTCGACCCCACATAGCCAGGGTTCGGTTAACTCATTGGGCGCTCGATCCTCGTCGTTTGATAGTCCTACCAGTGAAGAGTCTTGGAAAATTTGTGGTCCAGGTATGATTTTTATGTTAGCCTCTTTACTTAATATCAATCGGGTTTTTTAAACGTGCGTCAAACTGGCGCACGTTAGTGATACAAAATTTGACATATTAGGAGATATTCTCTCTCATGTTTAACTGTGAATTAATTTTCTTTGAGATTATTCTTCCTCAATATATCAAATTTTGTATGCTGAACGTATGCTAATCTGGCACACATTAGAAAAAAACTCATACCAATTAGTCTCCCTCAAGACGGATACGGCAAGTATTATCTCATTTGTGCATAAACGACAAGTCTTTTTGTTTGTTCCAATACATTCTTGTTTTGTTTTTTCTTTTTACTATTTGACTCGTTTTAAACTTAAGACGAATTTATCAGTCTTAAATAAAAAATTTTATGTGAATTAATACGGAGTACTTTGTAGGTCTTCACAAGTTTAATTCGATTCTTTTGATAAGCTTTCAGGGTTATAATAACACCCTATTATTTCACACAAAAACAAGGATAATTTTTTAGATTAATTACGATAAATCTATGAGGTTATAAGTGAGAAAATATTACTGCACTTCGTATCTAACACTCTAAAAGGTTGTGCAAGTGGGAGAAATATTACTCCGTAATAAACAATTGTAAAAAGTTGTACACGTAAAAGAAATATTAATAAATAATTGTAAAAATTTGCAATAAAATATTACAAATGAAAAAAAATGTATGAAATTTTCGAAAAGTCAGAAGAACGTACATGATGAAATGGAGAGTAACTCTGCAACAAAAGAAAATGCTCTCATACATTTGACCATTTCCCATACCAAACATGATTTTATAATCTTTGAACAAAATGCACCGTGAATTTTGATATATAGATAATGACTTTTTTTTATTGACATGATCGTTTTTTAATGAATTTTGTAGGAGACAGTCCTCAGCAAGTGAAAACAAAGTTACGATATTGGGCTCAAGCCGTTGCTTGCTCCGTGATGCAATCATTTTAAGTTTTTGGTTGAACATCTAAAAAACTAAGAAGTAAGGTTGAAGTCGAGAAAGAAGAAGCGAGAAAGATTAAACTCGGGTAGAAAGTTAAAACAATTATTTCGATATATGATTCTGTTAAGGAGATCATAATATCGAAATTTGGAGATCTGATTGGCAGAAGTGAAATATAACGTATGCATTTACATACATTATATTTTACTGGGCTGAGGTCATTTTCGCCTATCTCGACAATTTTAGACCATCCAATCTAAGTAATCGAGTATGAATGATCGATCATTTGATTGTACCATTTTGCAATGTAGTACGACAACCAAATTCATGTAGCTTCTAATTAAGTCACGGGGTTAAACTAATTTAGATCACTACAAGGCTAACTAAATGTGCCTTGTTTGTTGTAGTGATCGATCGACAAGGTTTGTATTTTTTTCATTTTCGTTTTTGGTTATCTTGACCATCTTTGTAAAGAGTTGATATAATTTATTTTCAGATATCTTCAATTTTTATTTGATCAGAGAATGTTTTGATCTCATTTTTCTATTTGCACAATTTTGATATGATGTTTCATGATACAGTTATGTTCCCTGATTTCTTACAATAACATTATAATTACATTCGCAATGGTATGAATTAATGAGAGATGTTGTTCATAAATCGTCTAGTATGATCTAATTTAAAAAAGAAGTTACTATGTACTTCATAAAATTTATGTGATTATGTTCATGGTAAAATAATCGTAGATCAATAGTGTGTTTTACAAGTTGATAATGCATGACACTATGAACAAATCTATCATTCGTGTCATAAAAAAATGCGATAAATGTTTCTAGAAGGGCAAAAAGTGTGAATTGATGTAGCATTAAAAAAAATCCAACTATGAACAAAATCATAACGCACATCTTCATGGTTCGTGTTGTGTAGGAAATTTATTAGTGTAAGGCAACCATAATTGAAATTGACTATAATCATTTTAATTGCCACTTTCATGGTACGATAGATGCTAATTAATTATTTATGATTACACGATATATTAATTAAAGAGAATGAGAACAATGAAATTAACAAAACTCGAAAATATTAATTATAATGAGTGGCACTTTACATGCTCTTAAATCAAATCATGTTAATTAATTAATTGAATTAATTAATTAATGCACCCATGAATGTGTAAAATTATTCGTTAGTAGTGATCATCGTTCACTAACCACTAACGTGAAAGATTTTTATATAATGGACCATTTGTTTTAAAAAAAGGATATTCTATGTTGGATAGCATAAGATATGATTTGATTTGATTTATTAATTTTTTCAGAACGGAGAATGATTGTCTGATATTTGCAAGATTCTTGTGCGTATATATAATACGGAGTAATATCGTAATCAAGGTCATCTAGTAACAATAAGATATACTTGTGAGTATTTTCATTAAGATGAGTATATCCATTTTAAGATTAAAATACTCATTTTATCCTTATAAGATAGATTAAATGAGATTCTATGATTGAATAAATATCTTTCATAAAACTGCTAAATTATTTTAGTAAGATAAAATTAAAGTGTCAATTTTAGTTTGAATATGCAGAAATTTTTTTGGTGAGACGCCTCAATATATATTTATGAAAAATAAGATTATGAATCTGATGTATTATATCATACTTACATTTTTTTTTTTTGAGTTTTATTAATAAATTTATGAGCATTAATTGAGTTTCTAAGTATTAATAAAGTTTTTTAGTATCAAACTCATATTCTTTACCATAAAGCTCAGAAACTTAGGGGTGTTTGGTTATAGGGATGAGAATGGATAGGAATGGAGTTTGGACAATAATGTGTTTGGTTGAACTAATTTGGAATGAAGTTTGAATCCTAATGGATTCAAACTCCACCTCAACCCTTTGGAATCATATACTCACCCCCCTCCCCAAGTTTCTAATTTCATTCCACTACGGCACTACCTAATTATTAAATTTTACGTTTTTATTTCAATTCCACAATATTTATATTCTCCATGAAATATCATAATGTTATCTTATTTTAATTCTAAAAATTATTTTATTTATTTTAACTGCACGATATGTATTATATTTTATACTCATTTTATTTTTTTGGTTATTTTCTACATATTACATACAAAGTAATTTTTAAGAACCATTGTATATTCGTATGATTATTGTCGTCATTGTTAAAGATGTTTTTGGTTTACTATTGTCAATCAATTATGCGTATGTGATGCTGTACGTGAATTTTTCAGCGTTGCCTTGTGTTTACGACATATGAATTTTCAACAATTTTAAACAATTTTAAACAATTAACTTTTACTTTAATAAAAATAATAAAAAAATTTCACAAAATATTTTAAATGATTTTTTAATTATCTTGTATTGGTTGTGAATTAATTTGAATTTTTCTTTATATTAAATTTTGTTATAATGGAAATTGTTAAATAAGAAAGTTAAATCCATTCCAAACGTGAACCAAACACGAATCAATAGAGTTCCAACTCCATACCTTGATTGTATGCCATTCTACTCCATTTCATTCCATCACATGGAACCAAACGGCCCCTTAATTCTATCACATTTTGATATAATTATGCAGAGGTTATTTGATTTGTATTTGTGAGTATAATTCGAATATGAAATTTTTTATAATGTGAAAGATGTTACAATTTGAGTTTATCCTTATGTGCAAAACAGAAATGTACAAAAATAAAATAAAGAAGAATAATAATTTTGAAACTGTTATTGTGAAGGACGATGAGGATGAAAGGGTATTGATTCCGAGGTGGCCCCACAAGCTTAGAGAAAAGTCAGGATATCCAGGTTCCAAATTCCATGGGTATAAAACCAGAGTGATATCCGGTATTGGTTCCCAAAATTCCAACAAAAAAAATCAAAAAACTGCCCAGTTTTAATAAATTTCTACACCTTAGACTCCAACATCCAGCAGCAGCAGGTACCACTTCTAAACACCCCCTTTAGATTTATATAATTAGACAGTAGTGGTCAGTAAGTAAGTTTTGTAGATGAGTAAAGTGTGAGTCTGTAATTGAGTCCCTACTAAAGTGGGTCCCCTTGAGCAAGTCAGTAGTGGACTGTGGAGTAAGTCTTAAGAGTTGTGAATGGTTGGTTTCAAATTGCAGTTTACAACCATGTTGAATCCCCCCCTGCTTCTGCTGCTTCTCTTCCTTGCAATTCCCATCCTCACCGCCAACGCCAACGCCAACGCCAACGCCAACGCAGACGCTGCGCTGCGTCCCGGCTTCTACTCCCAAAGTTGCCCCCGCGCAGAGTCCACTGTGAAACAAGTTCTCAAAAAGGCCATGCTCACTGACATCCGCAGTGCTGCTTCTGTCATGAGACTCCAGTTTCACGACTGTTTTGTTAATGTAACTCACCTCTCTTTTCTCTCTCCTCCTCTTTTGCTGTTCATTCCTTACTTATCCCTGCTTCTTTCTTCTTTTTTTTTGACAACTTTCTATTCATATATCAAATGGCATAGGGTTGTGACGCGTCATTGCTGCTTGATGACACCCCCACCATGCTTGGAGAGAAGGCTTCTCTCTCTAACATCAACTCTCTCAGATCCTACGATGTCATTGCTCAAATCAAAGTTGCTCTTGAGCATATTTGCCCTGCCACTGTCTCCTGTGCAGATATCATCGTCATGGCTGCTCGAGACGCCGTTGCCCTGGTCACCCTTCCTTCCTTTCTATATTTACTCATTTGTTTTATATTTTCTTAAGCTGCACACCATCTATAACTCTATCTAAGTATCTGTTCCACTCCAATTACTTAAACAGAGTGGCGGCCCTAATTGGGAGGTGAAACTGGGAAGGTTGGACAGTTTGACAGCAAGTCAAGCGGACTCAGATGCCATAATGCCCAGCCCAAGAGCCAACGCAAGCGCCTTAATAGACCTCTTTGCAAAATTTAACCTCTCTATCATGGATCTTGTGGCTCTATCTGGGTCTCACTCTATAGGCAAGGGTCGATGTTTCTCCATAATGCACCGCCTGTACAATCAGTCAGGGGATGGCAAACCAGACCCTGCAATCAACCCTAGCTTCCGCAGGGAGTTGTACAAGTTGTGCCCTCGTGAAGTAGATCAGAATGTGACAGTAAACTTGGATGCAACTCCAAAAGCGTTTGATAACCAGTACTACAAAGACCTGGTAGCTGGCAGAGGATACTTAAACTCGGATGAAACACTGCACACCTATGAGAAGACAAGGGGTTGGGTGAGGAAGTTTAGCCAAGATGAGGCAGCATTTTTCAAAGCCTTTGTGAGGGGAATGATAAAGATGGGTGATATACAATCAGGGCGGCCTGGCGAGGTTAGGACCAACTGTAGCGTCGTCAATAAACCTCCAAGGGCAGGCCTGCTTCATTTGCCTTTTCTTCCCTACTGATTCTGATCTTGTACTGTAGGCTTCAAACATGTTATATTTAGTCCTCTATAAAATAAAACAATTAGAGAATTAGAGTTGCAACTTGATGATTCATAACATACAAAGCCGTTTCCCATATTCACATATTCGTATTTAGAATTGAAACTACATTCTAGCAAGCTAAGGCTTCAACTTTGTATGTTTTACGACTACTAGTAATGTATGAACAACTTCCACCGTGCATTTTGATTGTTGTCAGGTATAATCAGGGTTTCCTTATGCTTTTCTGCTTCCTCTACCCTTTCAAGGTAACACCATCCCGGTGTTTGAGTTTTTGATTGATGCAGCAATGTAGTAGGACTTTCGTATTTTGGCTCCTCAAGCTCTTATTCTTTTTGTCGACATTTATTTACTCCCAAACTTATCTGTCCAAATTGTGCTAATAGTCGCAAAGTTATATTGTCGACTCTAATACTTATACAGTTATACCCTACTTACACATGCTTTCGTAAGAAAACAATTCAAAAGTAAACGTAAATAAAAGGATGGATCAAAGGGAGCATAACGTAAGTCTCTTATAAAACCGTCCATAAAATGTGCACTCACATTTGACTCCCCATTTGATTATTGATTTTTGGTGGGGATACTGAGACACTTGATGCGCGCACTTATCTTGTCATCTATGTTTCTTGGTTACGGAACCTACACCAACTCAATATGGAGAATTGATTCCCCCACTCATTGACTAAGAGGGCTCATTGGTCTTACAAATTATTGGAGGTCATCTACGGACTACTTTCCTTGACGTTGTGTGTGGTCCCCAATATCTTACTTCGTATTCAAATGCAACACTCAATAGAATTTGTTTTCGTGGTTGCTTCTAATTTGCTGCATTTTGTGGCCGCATGATTGTGCGAATACTCTTTCAACTCTCTAAATTTTCTTATCGAAAACTTATTACCTTATTGCTGTCAACAAAAATTGCCGTCTTCTGGATTTGTTGTTTTCTAGGTGGTTTGCACGAGCAATGTGTACTATTGGTAAGGGTGGAATATGGCTGCCCGCCTGCCCGCCATCGGGCTGGCACACCCAACATAACCCTAAGCACAGAACAGTTACAGCACAAACACAATAATTCAAGGGGTCAGCAGGACAAGCCACACAGTCGTTACTTAGTTTTTAATTTTTTCGAAGATTTGCAGGCCTAACACAACAGGACATGATGACCCGATTGCATGGCCCGCCACCGATATGACTATAAATCTGAGTTTATACATAAACAAAATCGATTTATCCATAACTATGAGACTGCCTTTTGTTTTCGAGACTTTGTGTAAGTAATTAGTATGGAGCTCGCAACCAAATACAAACTGTAGAATCGTGATGTAGATGCACAGAAAGGAGATGAGCAATTATGAAAATAGGAAATGAGCATAAACATAGGGATTTGGAAAATCAGAAAAATGAATGCATTGAAGAAGAATACAGAAAAAAAAACGGAGGGGAAGGTAGTAGCTAGGATCATAATGAGGACTACATACTGAGCTCCAAATCATCATCGTCATCAAAATCATCAAGGTCAGTGTCACCCAAATCCATGCTGCCTCCCAACAGCAGATGATCCCCCAGTAGTTGTGGCAGCGCTGTACTAGTCTTCCTTGCTTCCTCGATTATGCTCACTATTTCCTCTTCACTTTGCCGTCTTTCCTTCTTCTCCATGCTCTCTTCTTCGTCCTCCTCCTCCTCCTCCTCCCTGTGCTCCTCCGCTGCATTCTTCATAAACCACGGATGTTTCTTGATTTCTTCTATTGTTATTCTCTGCCCAGTGCCCACGCATGCATGTCAGCCTAATTGTGCTTTTGCTGCACGTACTTTATCTTCTTTAAACATACTGCTACCCCGTATGCCTTACCTTGTCAGGGTTGGCCACGAATAAATGCGACAGCAGGTGGCTGCACTCCGCTGAGATCCGAACATAATCCGGAATTGAATAGTGCACACTCAGTATCCGCTGTCATCGCCCATTCTTTAACAATATAAGTACATACTATCCATTTATGATCACTCTTCATTTTGAATTCAATCAGGCTAATTATATCAGTTACTAATACATATATACCTGAATAGTTATTTTGAAATTTCTAGGATCCTCAGGGTCTTCAAAAGGATAAGCTCCTACTAGCATTACGTATAGTGTGACCCCACACGACCAAACATCTGCAATCTATATTTCTCTACTTCAAATTAGGTGACCAACATAATTGATTCTGATAAACTTATATAGGTAATGCCTAAATAAAAAGAGAATCAAAGAGATAGATTAATACCTTCCCATCGTATTCCTTTCTTGATAATACCTCTGGCGCAATGTAGGCCGGTGTTCCTACTGTTGATTTTGGCTGAGAATGCAACTCTGCCGACTTTTTCAATCAAGTTGATCGGCATTAGTATCACACCCCACTTATAAGTAATAACCATTCTAGGATATTGAAAATCTACAACTACTGTACTACAAGCTAAGGATATCTAAGATGTTGCAAACCCTTCAACATAAATGTTCGCCTTTGAGAGAAACTCCGTAGTTCACAAAAATGTGCATAAATTAAAAAAACAGCAACAGCTTATTATGAAGTTAAATTGGGAGGAGTGGAGTACCTTAGAATAGCCGAAGTCACAGATTTTGAGGCGTGGCTCTGGACTACTGTCTAAAAGTGTGTTTTCCAGCTTCAGGTCTCTGTGGCAAATTTGCTGTAACAAAGAGAAGTGAATATCACTAAGTCTAAAAAAAGACGTTCAATTTCTATAACATTGCTGGTTATTACGACAGGAGCATGAATAAGACAGAAGAGGTTTTAGTGCTAGGTGTACCATGGAATGACAATAACTAACTCCTGATATTAGTTGCCGGAAATAATACCTGGCCTGGAAAACATTTAGAAAAAAGTTGTCATAGCAGTGATCAGATTATAAATATTCGGTACTTAAATAAGAAGAGATGGCATAAAACCTCATCTTCACTAAATCGGCCAGCTGTGCAAATTCTCTCAAAAAGCTCCCCTCCAGCTGCATATTCCATCACTATCGCCAAATGCGTGGGCGTAAGGAACACCTGCATCCCATAAACTCTCTCTCAAACAGCTGCATATACTTATCAGGGAATGCTTTGTACAAAACAGTTGCCAACGACACAGGAAATTAAAAAAGACAAATTCACGATTAGACAGAATTTCACAAGTCTTTGAAATTTGTAATAGTAATCTGTACTCTGTAGTAGCATGGTAGACTTCAGAATGTGGAGAGACTTATGTAGAGCTTCATACAATTAGAATTGAACAAACATTATCTTGGAAATCATGATCTTACAAAGAGAGCAGTTAGCAAGGACACTTTTCATTGATCCTGTATATTTTGGTTCACAACAAATCCAAGTACGGCTCTATGACTACTTGGAATGAATGTCACATGTGACGGAGACGGGTATGTAACAAAGGTAGACATACACATTGGAGTACCTCTTTAAATTTAATAATATTGGGATGCCTCAATGATCTGTGGTTCATAATCTCCCTTTGAACATGCTCATCAATCTGCGCTACAAAAGTCAATGTTAGTACGTGTAATAGCTGGGAAATTAGACAAAGGGAAATTATATAGAAAGGCAAAGGGGGAAGAAAGGAAAAATGAAAAGAAAAGAAGAAAGACCACCTTGCGTCCTCTCTCAATATACTTGACAGCATAGAAATCGCCAGTCGTCAAGTCTCGAACAAGCTTAGCGACACCAAAATTTCCGGAGCCAATGTTTTTAACAATTTCATATCTCTCCATAATATGGCAACACCAAAATAAGGCAGGCTATTAGCTAGAGAATGCAAGCCAAGGTTGAAGTTAATGAGGATATTATAAAAAAGATGAAATAGCGAGGTAGGTTGAACAAGTCTAGCTGAGGAGGTAGCAGGCTGTCTTGGGTGTGTACATCATACACAGTTGTGCAATTAAAGGGGACTACTTATACATTTTCGAAGCCAGATTTTTATAAAATATATAAGTAGTAACAGGCTGAAATGAAAGTGATGGAGGCATTTAAAAAAGGAGTCCAGTCCACGTGGTGTGATAATAGTGGTTGGAAAGGGACAATGTCTAGGCCTATGAGGAGTTATGTGAGGTCACCTTATTAAGGGAATGGTTGCCTCCATCTTGCTAGTTGCTACCCAATCAATCATTGCCTTTCTTACTTTTACGCCTACCCTTTCCTCCTTTAGACTCCCTTTAGCCAATAGTCTTATCCTCTCCAAATTGGGACGGCAACAACATCGGCCCCATGTGTCGATTACTCGTGCAACCAACATGCAAATAGAATAAGGTCGGATGTATTTCGCCTTACTTCCATACGTTGTATACCATAAAGAGATGGTTTCCCTATGACCCAAACAAAATTTACACTAAACGTTGCATTTTGGTGATGGTGATTCCTAATTCGAATCTCTCGGAAACTAAGAAATCATTTACAAACGATAAGAGTGTTAATATATACTACTCCCTCCAACCCACATTGTTTGTCACATATACTATTTGCAGTCTCCAACGCGACTTTTTGACCGTGTTTTTCTCCGTTTATATGTGACTCTTCTTTGTCAAAAATGTGATTTTGTGAAACATGTTTTAATAACAAATGTAAATATCTTATTATAATGATATAATTATTTATACTTTTTAAATCATTTACGGTCAAACTTTTGAAACTTTGACTCTAAAAAAGTGAAATGAGACAAACATTGTGGATTGGATATATATATATATATATATATATATTGACCGCCAATACCCCAATAGCCTCCGAACTGAAAACTTTAAAAAACTAAAAGAAGCAAGGAGCTACTTCATAATCTTCC
>JAUEKU010070165.1:0-13500 GCA_032274805.1 Gypsophila paniculata | reverse complement strand
TTTATTGAAATACTTGAGTTGACTAAAATAAGAAATTCACATTAAGATTCATGCATGTGGAATAACGGCTGCTCCTAGTAAGTAGGGTTTGCTATAGTGGGGTGATATTTGGGCGGGAAAATAATTCACCAGAGTGTGACACGTGGAATTTGGGGACTCTAGAATACTGTCTTTTAGTAGTATAGGGGATTGAATTCCGATATTACATTTTCACATACATTTTGTATGTCACACAATTAAAAAAAATCAAAATACTTAGTAAAGATTATAATACTTACGAAGTTTTTTGTTGAGCAAACTAATTTCTCAAATCACAAGTTTAGGCTATAACATACGGAGTATATACTAATATTTTCTTCCAAATAATCACTAATTAGGCTATATCTTATTAATTTTTAATTAGGTCCATAATAGGGACCCGTGTTTAATACTCCATATATATTTATATTCATATATATCTAGTGCATTCTAATATTAGGTTTTCCAACGCGTATCAACTGGACACGCATTAAAGATTTAAAAATAGATATATTGAGAAAATGTTCCTTAAAAATTGGAAGAACTCAATCACTTCTGCGATTTCCCATAAGAAATTTTCCTCAACATATCGATCTAAGGATCTTTAACGTATGTCTGTTGAACATGCGCTAGAATAACCGTTTAAACTCGGTTTCTTTCAATCTTGCTTCGAATATCCTCGTGGCTTGTCCCAGTGACCTTGTCGACGACCTTTCCCTTCTTGATGAACAAGAATGTTGGCATTGCATGTACTCCGAATTCCCTTGATATGTCCTGCTTTCATTCCAAAATTCAAAATTACATAATTTAATACGGTGTATATATATTATCTCGTCTTAGTAAATAGTTTACGTTTATTTAGGCAAAGGAAGTACTCGTATTATTTATCAAGTTAAGAAAGATGACCATACATATAATTCATCAACGTCGATTTTGTGGATCTCGACATCCGTGTACTGAGCAACAAGGTCGTCGAGGACGGGATCCATGTACCGGCAAAATCCACACCACGATGCCGAGAAGAATATGACTATCTGAATTATAAGATTCAAGTAAATTAAAGTATGTCTTATAATGAAAGTAGTTCTAATTAATAACTACAAGGTTAACTTACTCATCGTAATTAATTTGTTATTCGATAAATATAAAACGAAATGATTCACTAAATTGTGCACCGTGAAATGTGTTGGGGCTGGTTAATGAGTATCTAATATAACACTTTGATCATTTGTTATTTTTAGACGTTGAAAACACGAATTTTAAAAATGATTCATATTTTGATATAAAATGAATTTTTTTTTGGATAAAACTTTTGAAATTATTTACGGTTAGTATATATATTTTTTAATAGTTTGAACCTTAAAAATTAAAATTAGACGATGAATATTGTGAAGAAGAGGAAATACCAGCTTATCCGACTGCTTGGAGGCTTGAAAATACTCCCTCCAACAAAGAGACGAGTGGAAGTAAATTACTTTGTTGATATGACCAGAGTGGTGAAGAAATGTAGTCGGCCTTATAATTTCAATTTCATTAGCTTTATCATCACTTGGCCTTTTATAATTATTACGTGGTAACTCGGGATTAGTGACCGCCTTCTCGTATTTGGCAACCGGTACAGTAGTCCACCGGTGTGCCTCAGACCGGTTGTAGGCATGTGGAAGTGTTTGAGACATTGTGTTCTCCTTAAAAGTATCTACTGGTGCTTTTCTTATATTAACGGTAGACACAATTGATCCCATATTGTTATATATTAGAAAAACTTGAAATGAAATGTTATTTAAAGGAGAATTATTTCAAAATTTGAACAAAACGGGTTTAATTAGGATTATATTGTGTATGTTATGTTAATTGTTGGCTCTTGGATGTCTTAGAACGTGATGATGCAATGGCTTTTTATACTTGTGCTATGTGAGTATATATGACATATGGCCAATTTAAACTTGGTACATTTAATTGTTTAAAAAACTTTGGTGGGAATATTTAGTACGTTATTCCTTGGAAAAATTAGTCATACACTTTATCATTACATTTAATTAGTCATACACTTTATCATTACATTTAATTAATAATGATTTCTTGATTTTGTTCATAACTTGAGTTTGTTTAGAAATAAATAAATACGGAGTCAAAGATATAAGTTAAAGGTCACACATTGTAGAAGATCACCTTTCATTCTCGTTTTATACGTGATACATATTAGCGTATGTAAGCGTTATTTTATTTTTGATCATATCGTAAGTTAAGAAAGCATCTAAGTTAGAATGTATCCTTCATGTGAGAGTCCCACATCAGTGAATGAGTGCGTGAGAGATTGAACACTTTATAATATCAAGAGACTAATCTTCCCATTGCCAATTGATTTTAGGATGAAACTTTTTTTTGTTTATCGAGTGAGTTTTCTCTCCTCTATTGGATGTGACCTAATCCCGTTTTCATGTTTTAACATCATAATAACTAACTATACAAACTAAAGTTGCCTATGGTCTGATTGAGGCAAATGAAGTTAACTTTTCTTTTAATAAATTGTTAATTTTCGTAAAATAAAATAAAAAAGTATTCTCTTCAGAGCTTCTTAAATTTTGAAATAGAAAATTTCAATTTATTATATATAATCGGGCAAGTCCATTTCCTTCGCATGTTTTTGACTCATGCCGAATTGCATAGTAAAATTGTATCAAAAAACCTCTAAAAATGACATTTAATTTTGTTGATTAGTGGGAAATTCAGTTAATGGCACATAAAGTTATTGAACTAGTTAGCAAAGTTGTTGAGTTTACAGTGTAAAGTTGTTGACTCAACAACTTCGTTATATAGCTCAATATTTTTGTGTGAAAGCTCAATAATTGAGTTAAACTCAATAAAAGGCGGATATACGTACATCTGGTGGTACAATCTTTTTTTCTTTTCAAGTGCCCTTACTTAATGCACTAGTTGCAAAGCGATCATCTGTCCCATTTTGTCTCCTTTTGTGTTCCGACACATCATCAAGTCAAGATAAATTAGGAAAATTTTTATTACTCAAGATATGATGTGTCGAAAAAAGAGGTAGGTGGGACTAGAGGTGCCCATGGCTCGAGTTGGGCCAACCCGACAGCAGGTCGGACCTATTTTGCTCGACCCGGGCCCGATCCTTTGGGGCTAGCGGGCTGGGTTGGGCTGGGTCTGCAAAATATCGAAGTTAGCTCGGCCTATTAGTTACAAAATATTGAAAAAAATTAAAAAAATCGAGGGATTGATGGACCGGGCCATCCAAATTTTGACTTGGACCCCGCCCTTGTTTGAGACGACACAGACTAGGCTTTGGCAGGTCGGGCCGTGCCTCACAAATTGAGGACCGATTGGCAGTTCGAGCCAGGCCAGGACCGCACAGGTGGCCAAGTTTTGATGGAACACAAGATGAAATATTAATGTGGGTCATATGATCTCAACCCTTACAAAAGTGTTCATCAATAAAGTAGTAGATGACTAACTGTAAAAGAATGAAAATTAAAATACTGTATGTATTGATTTTCACATAAAAGGGACAGTCTCGGTCTCGTGACACACGCGAAAATAATATAAAGAAGAATGAAATGGTATTTAAAACGTGTATAAACTGATTTCTTGGGTAAATTGATTCCAATATTCCATGTTGCTTGGCTGATTTCTTCCTAGTTAAAACGTGTATAAACTGTATCCAGTCACACAATTATCAATTCGGGTACAAAGAAGCATATGCCTTCAAAGTGACAAAGTAGATTAGTTGCCCACGAAAAGACGAATATTTCAAAATGAACTGTGATAAATGTGGATCTTTATTAAATTGAGCGGGCCGACCATACCCGAAGTGGAAGAGGGTGTCCTAGACGAAAGTCCAATGGAACCAACCATCGTAAAACCAATTGGCAATAGGTGGAAGACTCATAGTCTTTATATGCTAGACAACTCTTTATTACACCACCGATGTGGGACCCCTTCACATGTCGAGTCTTATATATTCTCACACCCCCGCACATGTGAAGTCCACTGAATGATAACGGTATGCATGCTGGAGTGGGGATAATGGGTCTTATTGAGAATGCCCGAAGGGAATTATTGAGAATGCCCGAGAAGGTCTTATTGATGCTGCCTGAACAAAGGCCGATTACCAGCGGCACCGGAAGCTCAGTTTGATTTATGGGAATCCAAGAGATAACCATGGCTCTGATACGATGTTAAATTTGAGAGCGGGCTAGGCCATGCTCGAAGTGGTGGAGGTGTCTGAAACGAATAGCCTATTGTCAGTTTCGATCATTTTATTTGTGAATGTTGATCTTTAGAGTTTAGACTTAGTTGACATGTTTATTTGTTTATTGTGCTTGGAATAGACTATTGCCGTTTCAAGAAACTATCGTCCCAGGATTGGTGTAATGCCTCTCTTTTGAATCAAAGTGTGTATGCAATTGAATCCTCCTCATATCTGGCGCTAATTCTCAACTTTATAAATTCAATTCAAATCGGCTTCAAATTGTCTCTTATACCTAATTAGCTTCAATTCATAAATCCACACCCGAAACCTATAAACTCAAAATAACCAACCTGATTGATACATTGATATTTTTACCAATTATGTACCCACATTTTTATTCTTATTCCATCCAATTTTGTGATCTTTTACCGATATATAGTTCATTGTACGATACAATTGTATATTACAAATTTTATTAGTACGATTGAAAATTATGTAGATTCCGGATATTTGGTATTAGAGTTTTATGAATGAATTGCATAAGTTAGTACGAATGAATTCCTAAAGATAGAACTAAAATAAGGTAAATAGAATAGGATTAAGATTCTATTTCCTTAACATATAGTACCGTGTATTTTCATTGTAATTTTATAGAAGTTAATCAACATAGAATGGAGTCAAGACTGATCAAAATGGAATTAGAGCAAAAGACCCATCTAAACTGGAGGCCCAAAAAAAAATAAGGCAGGTATATCTGTCTTATGATTAAAACCGGTCAAATATTCTTATAAGACAAATCTTTTGCTTTTTCCTACGCATTTTGCTTTTGTTTTGTTCTAGTATTTGATCTGTTTTATTCTTAAGACGGTTATATCCGTCTTAAATGAGTTTTGTGTTATAAAAAACACCGAAAAGGAAACCAAAAAAAAAGAAAGAGACCAAAAGAAGGGACTAGGGAGACTTAAAAGGGAGAGCCTTGTAGCAGCAGTAACATAGAACGAAGTTGAGTAGAGAGTAGAATACGTCGAAGGCATAGAATAATAGAAACTAGGCGTAGGATCGGAGATTGCAGGGATGTCAGTGAGACAAATATAAATAGCGAGTAATATATTGCATCCGCCTTAATTAAGGTAGATATGAGTGTAAGTTTAACGGGTGATGGAGCGAATATTTGATTGGAATGACCTTGTTTGCCTAAATCAACTACTTATAAGAAAATAAGAGAAAATAAGAAATCGAGCCAAATTCGGAAAATCACATTCTCTTTGTTACGTTTATTTTTAATACCGCAAGCGAACGGGTCAGTTGTAGTGCTTATGGGTCGATCTCAGAGAGTTTTGGGACTAAGTAGTAGATAGTCTCAAATTATGAGTCAGCTACGCGAATCAATTCAATTATCAGGTATTAATAAACTTTTTTTTTTTTTTTTGCCAGCTAGTATTGATAAACTAAATTAACTAAGTTAAGACTATACTATTAAAAACAACAATAAAATTATAAAAAACGGAATCAATAATAATTTAAAGGAATATGGTTCATATCATTGCTAGACAAGCTTACAAATAACGACTAGCTAGGTTGCTTAATTGTTATGCAAGTGAGACTACTACAACTCAAGCATATTAGCCCTCTCTCCCGAGAGACGATAATTCTTCCTAAATATGTCTGACCCCAGCTCCTGCATGTAAATTAGACAAATAGAAGCAATAAGACCGTAGATAAATTCCAATTATACAAACTAACATTCCCATGAATAGCCATATAATCTTGATTAGAATTATGTTCTTAATTAAATCTCAACTTCCGCATTTCGAATTAACTATAACAATATTAGACAACTCAAATTGACGACTTAACACTCAACACAATATCGCCCAACTTCCGTTGATGGCTCCAAAACATCTCATGTCAAATCCAACCAAAATCATTACCTAATCATGATAATTTCTAATCAAACTCAAATAAACAATCTCGTAATCAAAGCAACAATTAAAACATGCTTGTACAATTAACGACGAGACAAACCCTAAAATTAACTACTCGCTAATTACGAAGAAAGCACAAATAAAACTAATATTAAACATAATTGAATACGATAAAGAAAAAGTATGAGAAAACTTAGTCTTGAATTAAATCTGGAAAGAAGAACATCGAGTCTTGAAAGTTGAAGGAATGAGGAATTGAGAAAACTAAACTAACGTAAAACTAAACTATGAAAAGTGATAGAAAATGATCCCTTAGACTAGGAGTTCTTTTATTTATAAGGAGAACTAATTAATGTTTGGGCTCAAAATTAATAAATATCTTCGTGGCCCACATGCTTTGTGACTTGAACTGTTAACGAATCTTCATAATTTGACACAATTTCAGGACTCGTATAGCTCATCGACGATTTTTAGCATAAAAGTCTCCTTCCAGCAATAAATAATAAAATACAAACTTGTAGTAAACCGCGAAAGGATGAAATATGATATAAAATGTACTAAAAATGCCGGAATCAAAATAATAAGACAAGGGATAAGTATATACTAATATATAGCTAAATTACGCATTTATCATCTTTCTCACTCATATTACCCTAACGAATACATTTCAACCATAGGCCTTTTACACATTTTATAAGTGAGGTTTTTTAGGTTTCAAAATATCCATCCATAGCACAATCATTTTCTATTCTAAGATCAAATAAGAAAGGAGAGGGGGATTTAGAAACTGAGACTTATTGTCCACGATATCTTAATTTGTCCTAACCACTAAACTAAGACATTGTCGATATATCTGTTATGACTGTTAGAATTTATTATTATATATCTCTTTATTATCTCGTTACCCTTTCTAAAAGGGTTCTACTATTCAATCTAAGTGAATGAAAATAATGTTCGAATATTGTACGGATAGATTGTCACGACACATGAGACATGACCCTTATAGTATGTGCAATCTTTAACGAGTCCTTATATATTTCAACCATTCTTTTTGTTCAAGTAAATTGTTATCAATGTTTAAAATTATGTTGTATAAAACATTATTAATAAACAATTATCGATCGGATTGAGCGAAGTACTATTTGATCAAAGTACACTCAATATAGCTAACATTAAATCTTTGAATAATAATTGAATATTATAGGCTAGTATATATTACTCCCTCCTTCCTTTTTTTCTTCTTCCCATTTCTATTTGCGCGGTCTTCGAGATGCTACTTTGACCACCTTTTTCGGCATCTATATATTATAATTTTTTGGTAAAAATAATATTTTGTGAAAGACTTTTAAGCGATCAATATAAATATGTAAACGTAACATTTCAATTGTTTATAGATTTTGACTTATTGATGGTCAAACTTTTGTAAAGTTGATCACTGAAAGTAAAATGGGAAGAAAATAGTAGGAAGGAGAGAGTATTATTTATTGGCGAGTACGGGTGAGCGGACGAGGGCGAGAACGAGTAAGGCAAGTGCAGGGCGTCAATGGTAAAGTGGGGGCGGGCGAGTAGAGGCGACCACCCCCTGGCATATAAAAAAAATTATTTTTAATCAAAAATTTAAAAATTTGTTTGATTATTAACTTATCTTCTTAACACTCCAACCCTAAAATTTTTCGAACTCTCCTAAATTAGGACTCCGCCACCGCGTGACGGGGGCATTTTTGGTATTCATCCCTGCATTACGACTTATTAAACATCCCTCATAAGTCATATCCATCCACAGACATCCCTACTCCTACAAGTCGCCACGGGCCGTGTCGAGTCGACCCGCTAGCACGCTGAGTCTATTTTGCTCGACTCGAACCCGAGTTGCTGGAGGTAGCGGGTTTAGCAGAACCAGATACTGACTGCTAAATCTCAACCCGAGTCTAACGTCGAGCCCTCAATATCTTGGTCCAGCCCAACCCGCCTCAATAAGGGTCGAGTCCGAACCGAACTTTGGAGGATCGGATCAGACCTCACAAACTGAGACTCGATAAACGAGTCGAGACGGACTGGACCGAACCGACGCGTACAATTTATCAGATCTACCTACTCCCATTATTTCAACCATGTATCAGTGCGATCATATGAGCAATTGTGCACTAAGGTACCAAATCCCATTATTTCAACCATCATCTTTAGTGTCAATACTCAGCATCGACACATAACCAACTTGAGAGAAAACAAAAACAAGAGAAAATGTTGTCGCTCTTGTCAGTGATGAACACAACACCACTCAAAATTTTCCCTTCTAAAATCGCCTCACTTTCATCTTATAATCCACCAAAAACATCCAGGTTTAATTTTTATTTTTCTTTCTTATATTTTATTAATAATTTCTCTTGCTTGCAACACTTTTTATTAGTCCCTACTATTATACTTTGATGAGTTTTTGGGTTGCATGTTAATAATAAACGTTAATTGAAGAAACAGAGGGGCGTAAACATGGGAAAGAAGATTGTAAAAGTGATTGTTATTAATTGATTCATTACAACCTATAATACTCCATTATATACAAACTACAATATAGAATTATGGTAAACTATTAACTAATTAAAGCAACTAAATAATATACCCAAGATTGCTCGGGATATGCTACTGTAATATACTCTTTTTATTATTCCTTCTATACTCCCTCTCAAGGTGGAATATTGGGTAACCCAATACCCAGCTTGCCTTGAAGATACTCAAATGCCTCGCTCCCGAGCGCCTTTGTAAAGAGATCAGCTATTTGTTCAGAGCTGCGCACATGTGCAGTGGAGATATTCCGTTCGAGAATGTGGTGGCGAATGAAATGGCAATCCACCTCAATATGCTTGGTACGATCATGGAAGACGGGATTTTTTGCTATGTGTAAGGCCGCTTGATTGTCGCAATAAAGTTTCATAGCTTCTGTATGACTTATCCCAAGTGACGATAAAAAGGACTTTAGCCAAAGCAATTCACTAGTCACTGCTGCCATTGCACGATACTCCGCTTCGGCGGTTGATTTTGCCACCGTCACCTGTTTCTTTGCCTTCCACGATATAGGTGTCTTCCCTAAGGACACAAAATACCCGGTTAAAGACCTCCTGGTCAGAGGGCATCGGGCATAATCCGAGTCCGAATATCCGTATAGCTGCAAACTCGAATTCTTCTCAATGATTATCCCTTTGCTCGGGGTCCCTTTTATGTAACGAAGAGCTCGCAACACCGCATCCATATGCTCCTTTCTTGGAGCATGAACAAACTGTGATAGTATATGCACAACATACACCAAATCCGGTCGTGTGATTGTCAAATATATGAGACGGCCTACTAACCTTCGATACTTCATAGGATCCTTCAAAAGGTATCCGTCTGCAAGCGCAAGATTGTGGTTTTGCTCAATGGGTGTTCTCACTGGTTTGGCTCCCTCCATGCCTCCATCTATCACAATTTCAGTTGCATACTTTCGCTGACTAAGAAACAATCCTCTTGGCCCCGAAGCTACCTCTATTCCGAGGAAGTATTTGAGTCGGCCAAGGTCTTTAATACCAAAACTCTTGTCAAGAAAAGCTTTTAACCGCGAGCATGCTTCGTCATTGTTACTTACGACAATCATATCGTCTACATAAACCAAAACTCCAAGGAAAATGTTATTCACATTATATGTAAATAGAGAATAGTCAGCCAAGGATTGAACAAACCCGTACTTCCTCAACGAGTCAGTCAATTTTGAAAACCAATTCCGTGAAGCTTGCTTCAACCCGTATAATGACTTTAATAGCTTACAAACCTTGTGTACACCATTGGTTTCGAAGCCTTGTGGCACCCGCATGTACACCTCCTCTTCCAAATCTCCATGGAGGAAGGCGTTGTTCACATCCAACTGAGCTATGGACCACCCTTTGTGTACTGCCACCGCGAGAAGACAACGAACACTAGTCATCTTAGCGACGGGTGCAAAGGTCTCGTGGTAGTCTACTCCCTCTATCTGCGTGAACCCTTGTGCCACTAGTCTTGCTTTATATCGCTCCAATGAACCGTCGGCTTTATGTTTCACTTTGTATACCCATTTGCATCCAATGGGTCTCTTCCCTTTCGGTAAGTCTACAAGCTGCCAAGTGCCATTCTTTTCTAGGGCCTCAATTTCTCTGGCCATCGCATCTCGCCACTCGAGGTGTTTCGCTGCCTCGGAGTAATTTTTTGGCTCCTTAATCGCATCAAGTTTGGCTAGAAAGCACCTGTGAGCAGAAGAGAAACAATTGCTAGCAACATAATCGACTATTGGATAACGAGTACCTTTTCCGCGAGACATGGATTGAACGGTGGGAGCTTGCCTGGAGGGGTTTATTACTCGCGTCGATTTGCAAACGTAGTCTTTCTTCCAATAAGGTTCAAATTTCTCTCGAGCACCTCGGCCTGCTGGTACTTCTTCGACACCTTGCTCATTGTTCTGCTCAATGATCCGTTCTACTGCCTCATCAGGTCTGCCATCATTCACCTCAGTGCCCCCTGTTTCCGTATCACTGCCTTCTGTTTCGGGACTGTCTTCCTCAACAAAAACAGTCTCTTCTGCGGGTATGGTGGGACTTGGGTTCTCATGGGGAGTGGAATCACTGTTTTGTGGTGCATCACCGTTTTGTGGTGCATTTGTATTTGTGATGTTCATTGGGAAAACATGCTCGTAAAATATAACATCCCGTGATGCAAAAACAGTGCGGCGAGCAAGGTCATAGACTTTCCATCCCTTTTTTCCGAGCGGGTATCCAAGAAATATACACCGCTTCCCTTTCTCTCCAAATTTGTCTTTTGGCTTGTCTTTGTTGTGGGCATAACAAAGGCTTCCAAATACTCGAATATTGTCTAAGCTAGGCTTTTCACCATATAAAATCTCATAAGGAGTCATTCCATCTAAGATACGTGTTGGTGTCCGATTAATTAAATATGCGGATGTAAGAACACATTCGCCCCAAAAACGTTTGGGTAAGCTTGCTTGAAACATGAGGGATCTAGCTTTTTCCAAAATGTGACGGTGTTTACGCTCTACCCTTCCATTTTGTTGTGGAGTATCTACGTTACTTGTTTGAAACACCATCCCGTTTTTTTTATAATACTCATTCAACACCCCGGAAGTGAATTCGGTTCCATTGTCGCTGTGAACTATTTTCACTTGTCTGCCAAATTGTGTTACTGTCATTTGGCAGAAATTTATCATAAGTTGACTTGCTTCCCCTTTATCTTTCATAAGGTACACCCATACTCCCCTACTATGGTCATCTACAATAGTGAGAAAATAATGTGCACCCGTCAAGCTCCCCGTCTTATACGGACCCCAAATATCACAATGAATAAGATGAAATAAATCAATACTCCTTTTATTATTTAATTGAAAAACAGACCGTGTTTGTTTTGCCCGACAACACGAGTCGCACACTTCATTAGAGTTCCAATTCAAAGTAGTACCAACTAATTTGGAAAAAGACGATAAAATGTTACTGGACGGATGTCCAAGCCTTCTGTGCCAGAGCCGTGTACTCTGGTCTGCCGTAATTCGAGCCACTCTCTCTTTGTCACGCTTGAGATAATAAACCCCGCCTTTTTGCTCACCCCGTCCAATCGTCATCCTCGTAGATCGGTCCTGTATAGCACAATAGTTAGGATAAAATGTTACAAAACAATTATTTTCTGCAATCAATTGTTGTATCGAAATTAAGTCACAATTTAAACCGGGGACGTAAAGGACGTCTTTTAGTACAAAATCGTCATTCACGACAATTTCCCCATGCTCTTCGGCTTTAATCTGCATTCCATTTGGTAAAGACACAGTGGAAAGTGCTCCTTTTCTAATATTGGCAAGTAACGAACGTTCTCCCGTCATATGATGCGAGGCACCGCTATCTAATAGCCAGTCAATGTTCATACCTGTTAATTTTGCACTACCTTCTGTTTTTGTTTGCAACAGGCTTCTCAATTGGACTAGCTCTTCTTGGGTGAAAAACGTTTTGTTTCCGTCACTGCTTGTCGTCGCTGCGTTGGCAATCTGGAATTCATTGCTTTGTCCGCGTCCTCCGCGCCCATAACCATGGCTACGTCCTCCTCTTCTACCGCGACCTCGACCTCTTCCAGCATACTTCTCGGGATGCTTATCCCAACAATTATCTTCAGTGTGGTACCATTTATTACAATGGGTACATCTTGGTGGTTTAATCTCCCCCGAGTCTGTTCGTGGACTGAAACCGTGTCCTCTGACTTCACCGCTGCTGGTTCGGGCTGCCATAGCTGCATCAGTCACTTCTTCTGTCGGTTTTGTGACTGCTCTGTGTCTTTCTTCGCGCAACACTAGTGCATAAGCCCTACTCAAGGACGTTATGTCATCTTCCATCAGAAGATTGGTCCGAATGTTCCGATAGAGACTTGTGTCGAGCCCCATAAGGAACTGATGGACTCTTTCTTCCTCACGTTCCTTGGCTAAAGCCACTGCCGCGCCGCAGGTACATTGTGGAACATGGCTATAGTTTGCCAACTCGTCCCATATTGTCTTCATTCGAGTATAGTACTCAACTACTGATTCATCTTTCCCTTGCTTACAATCATTCAAGTCCCCTTTCAATTGATGCACACGGGGTGCATTTCCAGCCGAATATCGGTCCTTCAATTCTCTCCATATGTCTGTCACGTTTCCCGTGAAGCTAATGCTCGGATGAAGCCTTGGCTCGATAGAGTTTCTCAGCCATGCTTTTACCATGGCATTACATTGCCGCCACGCCACCGCTTCAAGACTTTCGTCCTCGCCTTCAATAACAACAGGTTTCTTTACCAATCCCTCGATGAAACCCAATTTATTTTTGGCTTCGAGTCCATTACGAACTGCGTCAGCCCACAGATCGTAATTTTCACCATTAAATATCGTTTGTGTTAACGTTAAATTCGGGCTCTCGGATAGATGCAAATACAGTGGGGATGTCGGAGGTATGTGTTCAATTCCTTTTCCTCCATTTCCCTTCTTGGTATTGTCTTTGTCACCATCTTTGCTATCTCCGTCGCACATGATCGAATTTCTTTGTTTGTTTGGTTTTTATTGTTTGCGGAAGGTGTTTGATTGGGATCAAAAATTGGCTCTTGATGCCATGAAGAAACAGAGGGGCGTAAACATGAGAAAGAAGATTGTAAAAGTGATAGTTATTGATTAAGTCATTACAACCTATAATACTCCATTATATACAAACTACAATATAGAATTATGGTAAACTATTAACTAATTAAGGCAACTAAATAATATACCCAAGATTGCTCGGGATATGCTACTGTAATATACTCTTTTTATTATTCCTTCTATACTCC
>JAUEKU010070054.1:0-13505 GCA_032274805.1 Gypsophila paniculata | reverse complement strand
GCAAAAAATTCTTGAAAAAATTAATATAAATTAATTTCTCAATAAAAATATTTTCAACAATCCGTGCAATGCACGGGTAACAAAACTAGTTCATATTTAATATATGATCATTTCTCACAAGTCATGACTTGATAATTAAGATAAGGATTAAGGAGCTAATTACATGCATACGGATCGGAGAATTGAACATGTCTCATCATTCATTTAAAGCTGAAAATAACATCATTAATTTAATTTAATTTTAAATTATTATATATAAAAAATGGGAATGCATGAAACGTGACACATTGGATGCCCTTAAAACGGAACGTAAAAGAGGACGCATTAATTAGATCAGAAATGTCCACAATGCCACCAACTTACGTACGTGCATGACTTGTTGCTTTCTTATCAACTGCCTATGTTTTGTGTACTCTTTGCTGGCTATGATAACTGTCGCTTCTTCTACGACGCTCCCTCTCATTTTATGAAATTGCAACATTGAGTACAGAGTATTGTTTTGACACGTTTATTAAGGAGGTGAAATAAGTTGAGTTAAATGAGTGGAAGTAGAGAGAAGTATTGCGGGAATAAAATGGTGTGTGACAGAAATTTAAGAAAATGTTCATAAATCCATAAAATGAACCATAAATAAATAAAATATATCACAATTTAAGCGATCGAAAGGAAGTACGTCACATAATGTTTTATGAAGCACCATGTTATTCCCTTCCATTCGCTAGAGGACCATTAAGTAAATTTGCAACATGTTTTAAATACATCCCACCATAACTTCTCTCCTTACACTCATCGGGGCCGGAGCGAGGGGTTAATTAGTAGGGGCGACTTCCCCCTAAACATCAATTTTAATGATTTTTAATTAAAATTTTCGAAATTTTTCTAATTTGTCTCATTCAATAAGTACTTCGACCCCCCTAACCTAAGTTTTTGACTCTACCAATGACACTCATCCAATTTAATTTATACGACATCCTTAATATTTGCATCAAAAGTAAATGTTACAAAATCAAAGTGGGAGGGAGCTTTAATTACGATAGCCTAGTTTTATTACCTTCTCCAAAAAAAACTAGCGATCATGAATCAATCGAGAGAGAAAATCTAAACCGTCAAAAGAAAATGGAGACGATTCTAATAGCAAACCACAAAGTCTCAAATAAAATGATCTTATTATAATAAAATCTCTCATATAAAAAATATCAAATTTTATTAAAGACCTATATAGGTTACAAAATTAACCCCACCTAATAACCAATGCAATAGATCTCTTGTGAGTAGACTTGTCAAACGGGTCGGGCAGGTCGGGTTCGGGTAATACGGGTCGGGTCGAATACGGATCGGGTCAATTATGGGTCGGATCATACAGGTCACGGGTCGGGTTAGGGTCAGAATACGGGCTACCGCCTCATTTTTTTATCAATTTTTAACTCGAAAAAAATATTTTTTTAATATTGAATCTTTATCTTTTTTTAGTATTATTATTATATTCATTCTTATCAAACTTATATTTAAATAATTATAAAAATGAAACTATTTTAATAATAATTTTATTATTAAATGATATAAAAGTTGGATAAAATTGAATATTTGATTATATTTGTAATTAAAAATATTAAAATTGATTGCTTTTTAATCATTTTTTCAAGAAAAATATATAAATATTAATATTTAAATAATTTTAATAACATTTCGTTGACCCAACAGGTCGAACGGGTCGGGTCGGGTTTCGACCGTAAAATAGCGGGTCATTTCGGGTCGGAGATTTTTCGGGTCGGGTCTTGACCCTAAAAAAACGGGTCGATTCGGGTCGGGTTTGCGGGTCGGGTCGAAATTTGACAGGTCTACTTGTGAGACCTACTATCTATTCCCTCCGTCTCACTCAATTGTTAACATTTACTTTTGTACAAAAAATAAGATAAATGATTAAATATTTAATTTGCCTCTTATATTAGTATTCATTTTATAGTTAAAAAGATGAGAGAGTATATATATGGTGGGGTCAAGTGAGTTGTAAAGTTCTTATATTAGTCTTTTACTCAAATAAAGTCAGCACATATAGAATTGTTAACAATTGACTTGTACACTCATATATGAAAAATGTTAACAAATGATCGAAACAAATGGAGTAATAAAAAATAAAAAAAATTCAAAAAATCAAAAAGATATCTATCACTTTATGCGAGAGGATCTCATAATAAATTTAATTTATTGGAAGATCGTCTCATATTCTCGTATAATAATGTGGGTAGAGGTGGCCACGGGCCGGTTCCATTTTTTTGGAACCGGAACGGCCCGTCCTATAAGGCGGGCTGGGCCAGGTTGGCCCGCCACCTTGATTAGTGGACCCGGAATCGGCCCGAAGGCAGGTTAGAATCAGCCCAAAGGCAGGTTAGAACGGGTCGGGCCGTCGGGGCGGGTCAACGGGTCTGCAACGAGCCGGTTCCAATTATTTAGACCCAAAATCGACTCGTCTCTCAGACAAGCCGAGCTCGGGTCAAAAGGGTCGGTCCAAGTCCGACATTTTTAGGCCCGAATGACCGGCCGATCCGAGTCAAACCGGACCGATCCATTCAAATGGCCACCTCTAAATGTGGGTAACAAGTGAGAGCCCTGGAAACATCGGTGTCAAAGTGTCAACTTTAACAGTGTAAAAGTCAAAAAAGTGACCACCTCCACTTTCTCTCTCTCTTTCAACATCGTCCTTGTTACCATCGCGTGTTCATAACTTCTTTTTCTTTTTTTTTCTTTTATTAATTTCCCCAAATAATAATAATTATTAATGAATAAACATATATAACTATCTCTGTATTTTCCCCTGTTTTTCTTACTGAACTTACAGATTAGAATTCTCCTCAAAGTTTCTCACTTTGATGTTTATTCTTTCTGTGTTCATTATCTTCTTTTAAAAAAAAGACGATCTTATACATCTTTATTTATTATCGGTCTGACACTCCGTCACAAAACTTATCCTCCTTTTTAACTCTTTTTATTTGGTTACGTGATTTGGGGTCCCATTACATCACCCAATTTCCAACCAATTTTGCCTAACATTTGTCAAAGTTTTCACCTTTTTCTCTCTTTTTTTTCCATCAATTTTTTTTATTTTTTTTTCACATGGGTTTTTGTTCTTCATCAAAAAGAAACCCTAATTTTTACTTTGGGAATTATTTCCCCTTTATAGTCTGTTTTATAATAAAGTTATTACCTTGAAAATTCTCTTACACTCTGTATATCTTTTATAAAGTTTGTAACTTTACACGATTTAATACCGTCTTTTTTAGACTTTGTGTTATTCTATATCGGTGAGTTACTTATATGGAAACAAATTGAAGAAATTTTGAGGAGTACCTAATTAATGATGGATTTTAAACAAATTTTTCAGTGACATGATCTCATAAAGGTAGTTACTTTTTAAAATTATCTTATTTAGTGTGCGACGGTCTCACCTTAGACCTTACTTGGTTTTTATTATGTTGCAATATATGTCAATGTTTTATTTTGGAAAGTGGGGTAATAATTACATTAATCAAATTGGTAATAAATAATTAAAAGAGATTTCAATTAATTTTACTTTTTTGCAATTTTTAATATATAATGGAATGTGTCTCTTTCAATGGTGGGGTTGATCATATAAATAAAGTTTAAAGTTGAAGAAATTTGGGAAATTTTTTGGAGTGAAAATTATTGCAAGAAATTTTTGTTCTTTTCTTCCAAGTGAAGAAGATCAATTTTCCCCAATTTTTAGGGTTTAGTATCTTTATTTTTAATATTTTTTAACATTTGAGTGAAGAAAAAGTGGAAGAAGTTGAAGGTATAAGTTTAGTATGATTCTAATGATGAACTTATGTGGGAATTTCTTGTAGTTTGGGTTCAATTAAAAAGTATCAGAAAAGACGGTCTTTCACAAGAGTTAGCTCTCGCTTAAATCACCCTATTATCTTCGAATTTCGTTATTGTATAAGTATCAGGTATTTTGTTGGTTGCTTAGAAATTGGTTGAGCAAATTTCTATCGAATTCTCACGTGAGACGGTCTAACATTATCGTGGGACCGTCTCATGTAAGTTTTTGTGTTTAATTTTAGTTTTTTTTTTTTATTATTATTATTTGTTAGGTAGTAATTAGTGAATTCAGTTTGTTTCATACGGAGTACTCCGTACTAATTTAGTATGAGACGACCTCTTAGGAGACTGACAAATTTATTTGGCTTTGCTTGTCAAATGAAGTATTTAAGGTGCATGTATTTTTTGAACAGAGATGTTGCAAATTGCAGTAGTTGAGTGTAAATTGATTGTCTATCTAATATTCTAATTTCGTCGTTCGTTTCGTAGATATATTGATTAATTTTGTGTGGTAATGATCTGTAATTGCTTCATTTATACTCCTCACTTTGTTTTAAACAGTCATATATATTAAGGTTGATGTATGTTTCACTTTTCAGCTAGAACTCGAGTGTTATTGGTTTGATCTAAGAGTTTTACCTCATGTCTATCTACGACATAATGTCGAATTAGTTAACAAAGTGATTTCGAGTCATCAATGAGTACTTTTCATAAACCGTGCTAAAACGAGTGAATTTTGGGAAGAGTTCTTCTAATGGTTTTGTTTTGACTGGTAAAAGGTTTCAACTCTGGACGTACATATTAGTCGATCAACTATGACGAAGAAATCCAAAAGACGACTAGGCCGTCGTGAGAAAGATCAGTCAGGCTGTATGTGGAGTCTGATTAACATCTTTGATTTTCGTCATGTTCACTCTTCTCAAAAATTGCTTCTAGATGCGAAGCTTGGGAGCAGGCGCTTAGACGGTAAGATATCTGTTTATGTTTGGTTTTGTTGTAACAAAATACGCTAGCGACAGGTTTTCAGGATTTGTTTGGAAGGTTATCTCGTACGGAGTAATGCTTTGTAGATACATGAATTCATTTCATTTCAATGCGGATTTAGGCTGCCTTTCATCATCTTATATGTGTTTTTGTGTCGTTTCGGTGGTAATGCTTTCCATATCATTTACGACCGTTAGTAACTAAAGGCGTTTTCCATACTTTTCAGGATTTATGTATGATAAGATTAAGCTGGAGTTGTTGAGTGATTCTTGTGAACTCTGTAGCGAAAGCAGTGTAAGTTTTTACTTCGTATTTAATTTTTTTCCGGTCCTTGCCTATTTATTCTAGTTACCTTTCTGAGGAATTCCTTCCTGCATTAGAGAGGGCGGATGTTGCTGTCATTGGTAGCATTAATGAAATGTGATCCAGAGCGGACTTTATCGATCTGATCTCTTGTCATGCTTTATTCAGTTTTTGCTTTCGCTTGTCTAGTTTGTAACTAGAAGCTTTCTTTTCAAGTGTTTGATAGGACGTAAAATTTCACACCATTTTCGGGGAAAGGTGGAGGGTTTAGGAGATCGGTGATTGCATTTCTATAATGGACTCGCAAATGTGTAATTTATGCGGATTCCTGTTCTGTATTTATTTCCATGTCTAGCTTCATGTCTCTTTATTTAGTAAGTCTTATAGTTGGCCGTCTTTTCAGGACAATGTGAAAAATGATACATCTATCATTGACACTAGTAAGGCGAGCGTCAAAGATTTAATGGAAGAAGAGATGTGTAATGAGAAAGGTCGAGAAGAACCAGAAAGCATTGCTCGGGATGATAAGGTCCCTTTGAAAAAGAACCGTCGGTGGACAAGAAGCAAGATGTCCCTTGATCTAGAAGCTGACGGTTTTGTTGTAGCTGGAGACTTGGTTCAAAGGCCTACTCACCGAAAGAATAAATCTTGTAGTAGTGTTGATCTAAATAAAATGGTGGATGAACTCTGCAGCCAGATACAGCAGAAAGATACACGGGTTTCGAAGCGTTGTGCAGATGATAAAGTTGCTGTCATGCCTATCAAAGATTATTTTGTGGTGGAAAAACAATTGGCGGAGGCAGCGAAGGTGTTAGTGAAACATTTCACTGACGGTAAAAGTGGAACCAAAGAAAGGAAATTTAAACCGTCAAAAGAACTGACGGATTCCCTTCAGCTTCTTAATTCTAATAAAGAAGTGTTTCTGAAGCTACTACAGGATCCAGACTCACAGTTGGTAAAACACCTGCAAAGTTTGCAGGATATTTGGGTTGAGGAAGGTAAATTCAATGTGTTGACCGGGTCTGATTTGTTAGAACAAGATATTGGTGCCGTTAAACAACGCAACTCATTCTGGAAAAGGTTTAACGGTCAGGAGAGGCATTCATCAAGGAAAAGTGATACGTCCATTGATTTGAGTAGAATTGTTGTTCTCAAGCCAGGCCCACCAAGCTCGAATACTTCAGATGTTGGCAGTGCCTGCAGTTCAATGCCGGGATCTCCAAAGAGCACCAAAGACAAAGATGAATATCAGAAAGCGTCTTCTCCCTTCACTTTTTCGGAGCTCAAGAGGAAATTAAAACATGTTATGAGAAAACAGCAGCGTGAAGCGTCGCTTCAATCTTCTGAAACGAAGCACAATATGGCAAATCGAGACAAAAAAGTTGGGGGAGAAGTTGCCGGAATTGCATCTCCTAATAGAGACCATTTCCTTAATGATAGAATTCCAAAATCATCTGTTAGCTTCAGGAAAGTGGACACGACAGGGAAGCTGAAAGACGGTAAAATACAGCTCGAGCATGTGCATGGACTCACTCCCGAGCAAAGAATATCCAGCATATATATTGAAGCTAAGAGGCATCTTGCTGAGATAGTCGGGAAAAGTGATTTGGATATAGATACTCATGGCAGAAAAGTACCCAAGTCCCTCGGAAGAATTTTATCGTATTCAGGATACAATTCTCCTACCATCTTGAGTCCTAGACCAGATGCCAATATAAGATTGATTTGTAATGATGAGTGTCAAACTGCCGACAAGAAGACAATTATTAACGCGCAAGAAATCGACGTTAACCTTCCATCTCAAGAGAGAAAAGAGTCTAAAACTGACCCATGCATAGAAGACGAGATCCCTGCCATAGATTCTCTTATATCAGATGGGCTCCGTGGAAAAAGTGATGTTCATAAAGCCGTTAATACTGAAGGTATATCTTTGCTGCAGATACCATGATGTAAACAAACTATCCGTTATTATTAGACCTCAAAATTTCTTGGTTCCTGCAGATACCATGAGAGCTTTTGATGCTGCATCTCAAAAAGAGAGCAAGTCGTTGGAAATTTCTGTTGCATCGTGTCACTTGGAGGACGTTGTCGAGACTGAGCAGGTTGATTGGCCTATGTGTTCTGAGGAGAGCTCTCATCCACCAAGCCTGGAACAGGTAACGAGTCTGTATTTTCAAAGTGCACTATACTGCAATGAGATCTGTAAAATCATCTTTTTGACCGTGCTGATCAATATATACTCCCTCGAACTCTTTTATGTGTGTCCTCATTTGACGGTGTTAATGCTTTGCAGAACACAAATGAGGAGAAAGAACATTCATCTTCGCCAGATTCATCGGCACTTAATTCAGTTAATTGTTCATTAAGTGGGAAGATGGAAGACCTAGACGCTATGAGTGACGCAACAAGCAGACCTAGTCCTATATCTGTGCTCGAGCCATTATTCAAAGACGATGAAATCAGCCCTACTGGCATTAAGTTCTTCACTGGTAAGGAAAATATATTAACCGATGAATTGTGTATTGTTCCGTTTATTTCTCTCCAAGACGAGTCCACTAATTGTCTATCTTATCCTCCAAATTATGCAGCAATTGAGCAACTTCAGCCTCGACATATCAAGTTTGAAGATGAATTTTCGGCGCCTATGAGAAGAGTTTCGAGCTGTAGAACTTGTGCTGACTACGACAAGTATACGTTTGAATTCGTAAAAGATGTAGTTCAACTTTCTGGATTGACCTGGGATGAGCTTCTTAGGAGGTCTCTTTTCTCGGCCCACCTTATAGACCCATTGTTGATCGATGAAGTCGACTTCCTCCCTGACCTGCTTTCCTGTGACTTCAATCTCCTTTTTGATCTGATCAATGAAGTAGTTATAGAGCTTTGCTGGTTGAATTTCGGTTGCATGCTATCACTTACAACGCCATTTGTTCAACTCAGTTTAGAGGGAAAACCTATCTATACCGAGGTATGGAAAGGAGTTAACTGGTATTTAAGTTTGAAGGAGACGCCTCTAAGAACGCTAGACCAAATTATTGGCAAAGACGTGGCGAAGCCTGGCTTGTGGGCTGATTTACGTCTTGATTGTGAAAACCTTGGAATTCAAATTCAGGACGCTATTCTTGACGAGTTACTGGAAGATACTATTTCAAGCTGTCTCGCCCTATCATCAGCCGAAGAGGAAATCGAGATCATGGAGTCATAATCGTTAGCCACATTGGCTAACATGTAATTTCAGACTCTATCCGACGATGGGAAGCCAAGAAAGCTGCAATACTGAGCGGATTATCGGAACTGAGCATGACTTATTGACTTCGACTTCTACAAACCCAGACTTTAAAAAGGGGGACCGAAGATAACATCAGTTAGCATAACCAAGAGTAGTCATTAAACATCATTTCGGAACATTGTGGGAAAGCTTAAACATTATTCTCACCTAACATCTGCCCAACAAAATTCGGAAACTTAACAGGCCAGCGCAGGGACAGTGCGGCTAAGGTACGAGTTTTTTTTACGTCAATTGGGGTGTTTCTTAGAGTGTGGTGTGTTTAGCATGTTGATAGAGGGTGTGCCGGTTTTCGGGTGTATATTTAACTTGTGAGTAATAGTGGTGTTGTCCTCCACTTGATTCTAGTAGATGGAGTGACTAATGAGTGTAAATTATAAACAGTTTGTCATTGTATTTAGAGAATAAATTTGAAATGAGAAATCATATTGATATGCACACATCTCTGCCTCTACGTCGGCCGCGGTTTCTTATTGGTCTACTCGTTGCGAAACTTATGTGACAACTGGTACTTAAGGTATTGGTCCACATGCCTTAGATTCTCGTCGAGACAATTGATAATCGATACTTCGAGAATGCAACAGGCAGCCGATACAAAAGAATTTTTTCATAATGTGTCTGAATTATAGAAGAAATGATTAGCAAAAGGATCTCAAATTAGAAATATAGAACTTCAGCCTCGAGTTAGTCCTCGTGAGATGGTTGTGCGGAATTACAATATGTAGTATGTGGTACCGACGGTTTGATTTGAGAATTTTTATTCATTCTCAGATTTCAGTTGTAAAGTCCATTTTTCTAGATTATGCATTATACTCCTTATCAAACCGTTGTACGACATATAATGCTTTCGTAATTGTATTGGGAGTTTACGGTTTGAAAGATGGCGGGGAGTAACTTTTGTCGGTAGGAAAAGTTTTGTTCCAATCACGCTTGAATTTCATTTTGGCTAATGAATAATGGATTAAAGCTCGAGTTTTCGATTAAGATAAATGTACGATGTACTTGTGGGCGATTGTAGACAATGTGAAATCAATTTAGTTACTGCTGCAAATATGGGTTAGAATGCATAGATGAGTATCAAACTGCGAATGGCATCATCGTCACCTTGGCGTTCCATGATACCATCGGCAAAGTCTATATGAGTATATCAAGTCCTGTGTAGATGTTAGCAAGTTTAGCTAGTGAGTCACTGAGACGTAGTTACATAAGTGCCCTTGTGGGTCTCTTTAAACCCAAAAAACAATAAATACACACGGAGCCTTGTACTAGCTGAAAAAAGGTATCCTAGACGAGGAGCTTAGGCATTGGATCGATCTTAGGCTCGTCCTTGATTTTTCATCAGCTTGTCTGCGGAGATTACATTGTCGATCCAAGCTACAAGATTGTATGCTAAGCCTTCCAACACCCTCGAGTAGCTTTCTAATATTGCTTGGCCTACATCCTGCAAGTAGTGTATTAGTCTTCTTAAGGTTGTCGATTACATAGAAAATTTAAGTGATCATGTAGCATAGAAATCTCACCGTGTTGTATTCAATCTTGCAAGTGTCGAGTGTGGTCTGTGCAAGTCCAGGAAACCGATGTTTTAACGAGAACAATAATGTTTCGGCTCTATCTGCTAGGACAAAGTTCTTGTCATTCCTGTCTACCTCAGCCTTTTGATCCTTCATCACAGGCCATGATCTCGAATGTGTCATTCCAGCCTTACGCTTCCACGTATACAAGGATGCTTCTACTCTGTCAGCTAGCTCAAGAGCTTCATGTTCCGAGGTTATGTTCAATGTATTTAGGAGCTCCTCCGGGGAGAACACTTCGGCGTTGTACATGTATTTGTATAACGCGTCTCCCAAGCATGATTTCCCGCTCTGAAACATGGTTTTACTGTCTTAGTTTTAGAGTGGTTATAATTTGACCACTGTTATGTACTTATGTTAAAGTTAATAGGAGCGAAGACGGGATACAAAGGAAGGAAAGTAGGAAACTAACCTTGGGAAGTCCTGCTATGTAAGATTCCGGTACTTCCATCTCATTCAGAGTATTATTATTAATCGCCCTGGCAGCCTTGTGAATTTGATTGGCGCAGTCCCGTTGGTGTCTTAAATGTTTCTTTGCTTTTTCTGAGACGCCACCAGAGGGTATACACGGAACAGGCAGCCACCATTTCTCTTCTTTGCGTGATGCTTCTTTTCTCGATGAGGTTGTTCGCGATATTTTCATCGACACTTGGCCTTGCTCAGCGTACCAGAACTCTGTGTTTTGGAAACTATCCAGTATATCCTGCATAAAAGCATCATTTAAGTCACACTCACATTTTTCATCGGAATTTCGGGTAAAAACTTTGCTGTCAAACTTACAAGGAGCATTCCGTCAAGTTTCTTCAGTGCTGGTAGGTTGATTTGAATATCTGTCCTTGGCTTTCTACACATTACCTGCAAAGATTCTCCATAAGATTGAAAGCGGCATGCCGTTATAAATGTTTGTAAGACGGTTTTATAGTAGGAGAAGGTGAACATTTTATGTTATTTTGTGAATTTTCTCTTCTAAACCTTTTGCTCATCATGCCTGCGCATCTGTCGTCCACAATACTTTTTCTGTCGTAAAAGCTTATTGTTACAATATACGAGTATTTATCTTCTTCAACGCTCTCAGTGTTTTCAGGGGTGACTTTATGGCTAAAGAAGGACATTCACGTTCGTCTTTGTATAGAGGTTTGAAATCGTACAACTTTCTCTCTTCTCACTCGGTCTCTAGGATAAAACTGGTCGGTCCTCTTTCTGAAGATCAACCTAGTTTTCTTTAATAGTGGATTAAGAAGATTTACCTCACCATCGTCTCCATCTTCAGGAACAAAATCCACAATGGATTCACATACGGAAAGTAAGCAGTCCATTTCTCTTTTCCACATCGTTTTCTTCTCTGGTTTTAGAGGTTCTAACTTCGATGCATTCGCAAAAATGGTAGCTGCATTATTTCACCCTTGATTAGCTAACACCAAAAACCTCAAACAAAACCGTAAGTCTTGCATATAACAGTCACACAAATACAACTAAGCTATAGGAACATGTGTTTCTATGCTTTAAACAGGTTCGTCCATTGGGTATAACCGTCTCATACAAGCATTTGCGCAAACTGAAAACCGACTTCAAATATGGCATTGTAATAGCTTGGTCTAAGGAGATTACCGTAAAGGTTAGTAATGGCATTCGAAATCGTGACAGCAGTACAGACACCTTTCCCGTTTCCCGACATGTCTTCACCCAACAGCAGCTTTGAAAACCTTTCTTTCATCAATTCAAGCTCTTCGTATGATTCAAGGAAATACAAATTCAATGTCAGTATAAAAATCGAGGCAATACAGCAAATAATTTGATTATAAAGGAAACTGTTATATGGGGCACGATTAGATTCCTCAGAGCCTCAAAGAATGTCGTCTTTGACGAGGTAAGTAGAGAGATTGTTTTCAGATGAACTATCGATAATATATTTGATCGATAAGGCCCACATTTGACTGATATGGTCGATACAAGACTATTATATTATATGCTGATATAAAAGCAACACAAAAACAAAGGGGTGTTAAACTGCGACATTGAACAAGATATTGTGCTGTTATACGCTAACGCTATTCATGATCATTAATCGGATGGCAATGAAAATCGAGTCGAGCATAGCATTCTGGCTCAAACATTGTATTGAGTCTTTTTATTTTATCTCATCATATTTCAGAGTCTACGAATATTAAGTCGCAGTATCGGAAACAATTTGACAAAACATGATTCTTAGCATACCTATGTCTGCTGCACTGACTTCTTCATACCCGTCATCCATGTTCAGCATATTTCGTTTGGATCCGAGCCTAGAAAGTGAAGCCGGTGGAGGGGTTCCCGACCTAGGCGGGACCCGCCTGACAGGGGAAGACCCGTCTGAGCCGCTGTCAGTGGGGTCAGAGAACGATGACAGCCCTGAATTAGTCCTGCAGTAGCCATTGTTAGAGGCAATGCTCATCGACGAGGGTGTTGACTCATTCGAACTGTCGTCTGTCACTGTCCTCTCCATGTCTGTCTCTTCTATAATTTCTCCTAGGAAACAAAAGTACTTTGACCTGCAAAAAATCCCATCGTTAAATCATTTGTGGTCGACTAACATGAACCATTTAAAGACGTTCTGTCGTTATACTCAGGGTACCTTAGTTTTCCTGAGAAAGAGGACCTTCTGAGCAAACTCATCTCATATTAATGCATCCAAACATTCCTATAGAGTGTAAGGACTATATTACTATAACAGTCGTTTTGTCTCGATTTCGATGAACTATAAAAATGAGGCAGCAAATTGATCAAATTTGTGGAAGATTGTGTGGAAATTGTGATTAATTTGAGAGAAAATGATGAGTAAATATGTGTAAGTATTGATGTTGTTTGATAATGTTGAATGAGTATGGAGAGAACATGCAGTCTACTAAGTGATATTGTAGGAATATATGGGTAAGATTTTGCTTATGACCAAGATTTGGTAAGATAATTATAATTATTACTCGATATTCCTAGTATATTTATTATTCTCATTTAAATTTATTTATGTATATGTTTTTATTACGATTTGAGAAGATATAATATGTAAGAGAAGTATTTGGACAAAATTGTTCTTCTTTGTTACTAAGGCCGAGCTTATATACTACGATGAGAAAATCCAAAAGACTACTCGCGAATTCTAACCATCATGCCTAATACAAAGTACTTGCATTGATACACACGTTTCATTTTTTCAACGGTCTTTTTTATAATTTACAGCATAAGTTTTTTATTTATGTTTGGATATATAGAACGTTGTTCTTCGGAGTATCATTTTCGAAAGGTTAAAATGAGGATAATTAGTTTGATCAAACTAGATTTGTAACTTTGGATTTGTAATTATTTTTTCCGAACAATAACTTTGATGAATTTGTAATTCACTAATAACGTTTCATATTTCAAATTAAGTTTTGCAAATGAAATTGAAATACTTAAACATTATTTGTAAATAATAAGCAAGAAGCCGTCTTAGCTCAGTGGTAGAGCGCGTGGCTTTTAACCACGTGGTCGTGGGTTCGATCCCCACAGACGGC
>JAUEKU010069722.1:0-13510 GCA_032274805.1 Gypsophila paniculata | reverse complement strand
TTTGACTTCAAAAATAAGTCGTGAAATATGAAAAATTAAAATGTGAAAATAACATATTTGAAATCCTTATGAAAAAAATCTTTCGTAAATTATAATTTTAACGAAAAAAATGTCTTCTATACATAGCGAAAATAGTGAATGAGTTATTTAGATTTACATAGCGAAAATAGTGAATGAGTTATTTAGATTTGAATAGAGGGAGTATACACCTAATTTGTCTTCATCGGCATATTTGAGATACTTGATTTTAATATGCAAACCAAGTATATATATGAAAACTTAGCATTAAAATCCACAAGATCTAAACTTGAACCAATTCACATTGCACAAAGTAGTCTCTAAATAGCTCAAACTTGGTAATGAAATCCATCTTCGAAATAGCTTAATTCAACACCAATTCGTGTATGCAAAATAGCGTAACTCCAAATTATACAATGCCTCATAATATTATCTCAAATATAGAGTATTTTTATTTATAACTGTATACTTTTTTGAGTTGTTAGTGGTTGGTGCAAAATCGAAAACTTGTGACAATTTGAAATTATTTTGAGAAAATTGAAATTTTTGATTAAAAATGGGAAAAAAATTTATCAAACTTGAGATTATTTTGGAGAAATTTTCTTTTTGTTTTTTTTTTAAAAACAGGCGATGGTGTTGCTGAGAATAAAAATGCGAGAACTGTGATCAATTTACAATCAAAATTTTGTCAGATTTCTCAATGTATCCTTTTTTTATGTTTCTTCTTGTGGTATCTTTGAGTTATACTTTTTAATTTTCAAGGTATCCTTCCTCATTGTAACGTTATAATACCGTTAATTTTAATACATTTATATAGTCGAAGCTTAATATATAAACAACAAGTCTTCCTTAAGACGAGGTCATTTCCGTCGTAAGTTTACGACGAGAATATGTTACCACTTTGTATTAAAATGTTACTACTATTTAACGATATAATGTTGCAGCGAGTATTACAGCCCTTATCGATAAGTGGTAACATTTTAGTACAAAGTGGTAAAATAATCCCGACGTAAGCTTACGACGAATTTGACCCATTGCAAATGAGAATTTGCTTAATTTGGGGTATGACACGGGATTTAAGAAAATGGAAAAAAGTAGGAAAAAGTAGGGGTGTAATGGTTTTTTTTTAATAATATGTAAGTTGTATGTATGGAAAAATGTAAAAAAGTAGGCTTATTTTGATAATTTTCAACGGTAAAAGTAAATGAATTTGGTAATGGGGCTAAATGAGCTAATGAAATTGCCAAAAAAGGGAAAGTGAGGCTAAATGAGTGAAATTGATGGAGTATAAAAATGTGTTCACTCAAGTAAAACGATACAAAATAAAATATTTCTTACTATCTATTCCAATGGTAACCTTGACTTTTTTACACTTGTCGAGACGCGCTTTGCAACACGAATATCTTTAGCTACGCATTATAAAAAAATATAAAAATTTGATATTTTTATTGTACTAACGAATACAAATAAAATAAGATACCAGATGACAATATTTTCTCTTATATATTTTACGGAATAACAAAGATTTTTTATACACATAAATAGTACTTCCTCCGTTCCATTGAGTAGTATACATTTGCTTTTTAGACACTATTCACGAGGGGAATCTTCAATATAACTTCTAATATATATGATAATATATAGTCATGTGAGATTTTGTTTAAATCGTCTTACCGAGTACATTATTAATATCAAATTTTCATAATTTTTAGTAATATGTAACTAAAAATATGAACGAAAGAAAACGGCATTGATATACGTGTATAAAGCAACCGTATACGATTGAATGGAACGAAAGAAGTATCACTTTGATCAAGGTTACCATTAAAATGAATGAGAGGTAATATGTATACAATCCTTTCGAATGGAGTAAATAATATCGTTCTTGGAGCCCATATTTACGACATGAGATTGTTAGCGGTAATATGGCTGATGGCATACCAATACCGTATGACATCTGCAAGCCACATGGTTGCCACGTACAAATTAACAAATTTTCATTCTCAGTAATAAATGTTTAGAGTGTCAATCAAGTCAAATCAAATGTATAGTGTTTTTTTTTTTTTGGTAGGTAAATCAAATGTATGGTAAAAAAACTTCAACCTCCTGTACGTGACAATAATTCAACAACCAGCCCATCTCACACCTAAGGTAATACAAAAATCATCCTAACTTACTTTTGTTTTTCTTTATTTTTTTTATCAGATTACACTGTTGACAGTTCTACTCAAATGCAGCATGCATGAAACAATGTGACTAAACCTGGTACGTGTTGGGTCAGTTTGGGTCGGATTATTGTTGGGTGTGTTGAATTTGGATAAGAGCAGATCAGGTTGGGTTATTTACTTATTTTGGGTTCGGGTATGGTGAGACGTACACTTGTCGAATTGAGTTTGGTTGATTTAATTCTAATTGAAGTCACATTCGACTATGTCTATTGTAGCACAAATCAGGTTTGAGTCGAGTCAATTTAGATTGAATTTCCCAACTAAGAACAGTTTAACCAAGTCTAATCTGACCCCACACTACAGTTATATTTTGTGGTATTCACTTGTTCGGACCGAACCTAAATTATAGTGATGATTGAAGTTCGATAATAAGTTCATATACACTTTGACACAACAATTTAACACTTAGTAATATTTTACAGCCCAAAATGAAATAACTCACAATATATGGATGTCTCTAACCCCCTAAGTATAATAAGTACTGTATGCAATTTTGAAATGGTTAAATGTTGAATTAATTTGAACATGCATGGTCAACAATCAATATATACGGAGTATATTATTTGGGCATGATTTTGATAATGCATGTGTTTTTGTGGGTGTAATATACAGTGAATGTACATAAAATGGATAAACAAAAGGCTTTTGCTGAAGGAACTTCTTTCATCAATATTCTTGGTCATGACTTCTCCAAGCAGCTGGTATCTCTTCACTACCTCGTTTGGGTTGGGTTTACTTTCAATTTTTGTTCGGTTCAGTTGAGGTCCATTTATGTGTGTGTAAATTGTAACGGTTTGTGCTATTTCAGGGCGGGGTGCGGGTTAAGTTGGGTTTATATCAGATTAGGTGAGAGTCGAGTCATATTGTTAAGATGTTGCATGCTAACAAATTGTTCAACATCTATAATCTGATCCACAAAAATGACTTAGGTGGAAGATGGTTGATATTATGGGTGATAATTGGTTCTAATCATATTTATGCTCAAATAAAATGGTTGATTTACGTCGACTATCAAAATAGAAGGTCTAATTAATGACTGCGCTAGGGAGAGTAATATGTTTTTTTTTTTACTAAACAATGCAAAGTTTTATTCTTGATTTAAAATTTAGTGGTCCTCCATTAAGTTACACGGATAGGCATTTGGACAACATAAGTTACTAATATGATTGCTATCTCGTTTGTCATTTGGTCTTGTAGCAACTACCACATGACTTTACCAAGACTTTAAATGGGCCTGTACCTAATCGATTCTTCATAGAGACTTCAATGGCTAAGAAGTGTTGGAGAGTAGATGTTGAAGAAGACGGAGACCAGACATTTCATTTGCGAGATGGTTGGACTGCTTTTGTTGAGGCGCACTGTTTGGAAGTTGGAGATGTTCTGCTCTTCGAATATAAAGAACAATCAATTTTCCAAGTGAAGATATATGGCCAAAACGGATGTCTGAAAAACATATTTGTCGACCCTAAAGAAAGCAGGCCTAGACCTAAGGTTATTGACATTGAAGAATACAGTAAAGATGAAGAATCGTTTGAAAGTGAACCTCAGGTATTCAGAAGAAGAACCAGACACCAAAGAACAAAAAACTTATCTATGATCAAAGGTAAGCTAATTTGACCGCAATTCATGGTAAATGTTAGCTTTAGTCACCTTTCTGTCTGGTGTTTCATGAAGAAGTGTTTTTAAAGTTCTTGGTTTGAACAGATAGCAATGGGATTTGTAGAAAACGGCGTGCAGCTTCCTGGACCCGTATGAAGTCCAGCAAAGTTGGTGAAAGCAGAACGTCTTTCTCAGTTGTGTTGGTGAAGAAGTATCAATTCATACAACTGGTAAATTTCCGCTATCAGTATCTTCTAAATTTTGAATGCTGCAAATGAAACAGTTGTTTTTTGGGACAATTAATTTTTGTAGACAAAATAGGAAGTTAGTTCATACGGTTGCCAATCGTTTTGTATGCTATTGGTGAGACAAAGTCTAGCGTTGATATGCGGGGCAAAACCCCAAGACCGAGGTAAAACCACCCTCCGAACCAACTGAACTCCATCACAAAAATAGTGGTCATTATAACATAACCGGGCCAAATTTGAACCACGGGTACAATTGGTAAATACCACCAATAGAGGAGTCCTGTTATAATCCCCCATCCCAAATCAGGTTGAATAACATTACCCGTATGAAACCCCTTGTTGATTTGTGTGAGTACATCTGACAGACTTTATGGAAGCTCCCTTATACTTCAACAAAATGCTCTGAAGTAATTTACTTGCTATCTCCCTATCGAAAAAATGGATTGAATCCTTTATACTCCGTAGAAAGTGTCATGTACAAAGCCAGCTAGCACACTATTTCTACATTCATGCTAAAACGTTGTAGCTTTTACCAAGTTTGTCTACTTTGACAAAATGCACTTAAAAGTTGCAGTCCCTAAATTTCTCGATTTGCTTTTGCCCTATTACTAAGAAATGTGAATGGGTGTGAGCAGATGATGGGTCATAGTGTCATACAATCTCAATATAGATTCATATCCACAGAAAACATGCTTAAAGTAAAAATGAAGCAATTCTATACGCCAAACGTGAAAGATGAGGCAATTCATAATATATTTGCATTTGTTGAACACTGTCCCTCTTAATTTTTTTAGCATATAGGCTATGACAGGTCACTTACAAGTTTTGATAAATAGTATAACTAAGAACGTAGCGAAAAACATTTATGTAACGGGATGGAGGTTGCAGTGTAGACTAACTGGCAAGATGCAATTTGCAGACCATTCCTATGGCAGTTGGCCTAGAAAGGAAGTTGGCAAGCAAAGAGGAAGTGGTAATTCAAGATGCTAAGGGCAATTGTTGGCCGGTAAGACTTGGACATAAAAGCACTGGTCATGTGCTGTTTCTTCGAGGATGGAGGCAGTTCCTGGACGGTAATAACATCATTATTGGTGATACATTATATATCGAGTTTTTAACAGAAAACTTAGTTGAAGTTCATGTGACAAGGAGTTCAAAATCAGTGGAGTTTCATCATGATGAAGCACAATTTCGTAGCACAAACACTGGCTGTAAGTAATTACTCTCATTCATCTACTTTAAATAACACGGAGTAATTTGTAATCAACATGTAGGAATGGTTTGGCGATGGTGAAACATTAAAACTTGAATTTTGCCATCTAGGGACAACTAATGAGGATATAGTGACTAAGAACTTGGTGAAGTACATGTTATACTTTTGGGTACCGGTTTCTTTAAAGCCTCTTAGATTACGCTTAAATTTTCTTCTCACCGGAAGAAAATAAAACGTTTTAGGACTGAATTTTACAGATGTTCATTTATTACAATTGATTATGGCTGCTGTGTCTCTACTCATGTGTAAATGCAGGTCAGCAGGGTATGCCGCAGAGCAATAATGTGAATAAAGATCAAATCGCCGAGGCTCCAATCACTCCTGAGAAAGCTGAATTTGAGCTTAGATGTTCATCCTTTTCGTTTCCATGGAACAAGAAAAGAGCTCGAAGCAATCTGGTAAATTAATATTTTGCTATGTATTGTAGTAACTGATGAATGATGTTGGTTCTTTATACTTTAATGGAGTAGTGGAGTGTTTCTGTAATTTGACGGGATAAGCTCGGTCAGAGTCTGCTACAACTCGGACTCATAAACTCCTTGACTTTTTGGATGGAATAGATTTTGTGGGAATGGGAGATAGTAATCTGGATGGTTTGGGTCATTTGGTATGATTTAGAAGGAAAAGCTCTTGCTCCAATCTACCTCCCACGGCCCACCGTTCCCTGTTTTTCCTTCCTATTATGCTACTGGGAACTTCTGAGATCATGCATCAAACCTAGATTTAATACCATGCCCTACCCAATCAAAGTGTTAGTCTTGGCAGAAATAGCCGTCAAGGTAGTGTTAGTGATGAATGTCTAGACTTGTGAACTCGGTCTATTTCAATGAAATGAAATCATATATGTTGAATTTTATGAAAATAGATGGCTGCTTTGATGCCTATATAGCGCATGATCCCGTTTATCTGACTTTTCTACAAGTATTCTCTAAAATTGCATTTGTTTGAACGTGTCAGTATATTCCCAAGGCCATTGCCAGAAAACAGAAGTTGAAGAATAAAGAGAATGTAGCACTTCGGGATACAAACGGGAAGTATTGGCCTGTTGAAGTCAAAACATGGCATGATGATCGTGTGGCTTTGACAAGAGGCTGGGGTGATTTTTGGAAAGGTCTTGCACCTAAACATGGCGACACCTTGAAATTTGAGTTTTTATCCCCTCGTCGGATTCAAGTCAGTATCCATAGACGTGATGAGTCACGTGAAACTGATGCCGAAGAACCAACCATTCACATAGAATTGATGGATATGAATAGCTCTCCCAATGAACCAGTAGACTCATTCGTTGACATGGAAGTGATAGATACGAAAGGTTCTGCCAATGAACTATTCGACTCAAGCATTGCCATGGAAACAATGGACATCAAAGGGTTTGCCACCGATTTACTAGCATCAACACAAGAGCATCACTTGCTCCAAGTACCACCTGGTTTCGAACCCTTGGAGCAGCACCTTCCTTGACAATATTAACCGATGAATGTGCATCTCCAGTGAGTATGAAGTTTACATGTAATTTGCACCCGTGCTCAAATATATGATTCCTGGAGAAGGCTTTTGGGCGTTTGTAAAAGTAAAATCAAGAATGCAGATACATTATCGGAGTATTAGTTGTACATGTTGGCCTTCGTAGGCAGTAAAATCAAGAATGTAGATATAACTATCGAAGTATTAGTTGCACATGTTAACCTATGTAGGCTTAATAGGTTCTCGGAAGATGATGTATGTGACACTTGATATTTTGTTCCAGTGATGGGCCAATGGACTTATGTATTTGGTGATCTGTATTTAGAGATTACGCTGACAAGATTAACCGATGAATGTACATCTTCAGTGCATAATGCAAATACATTATCAGACTATTAGTTGTACATGTAAACCTACAGGAGTAAAATCAAGAATGTAGATATAAGTATTAGAAGTATTAGTTGCACATGTTAACCTATGAAGGCTTAATAGGTTCAATAGGTTCTCGGAAGATGATGTATGTGACACTTGATATTTTGTTCCGGTGTTGGGCCAATGGACTTGATGTATTTGGGTTTTTGCAGAACTTTATTGATACAATAATTATTCCGAAAAATGAAATCATACAAAACTTATCCATGTTTGACACTTACAAGTTACAAGTTACAACTGAATGAGTAATATACGTTCTAAAATAACAACAAACTAAATAGGGACAACTAATGTCTCAAATATAATTGGCAGAAATACAGAATGCCAAAATTGGTGTAATTTTTAACAAGTAAATAAATACTCAAAAGATAATAAGAGAATTTTTTTTGAGGAATATAATATCGTTCAACGATTAGCGGTAGCATTGGGAGCATTATTAGCTTCAGCCAGATCACAATTGCACACGTTAGACACTAGCTTCATCAAGAGATGGCAGCTGTATGGGTTCTTGCAGATCTGGATTGCCGGGGAACAGCTGACACTGTGCATATTGCGCCATCAGTTGATCAACAAGCACCAGAGCAACCATGGCTTCCACCATTGGTACAGCTGCATCATCAGTTTAACAGATCATTGGTCAGTAAAAAAAGGAAACAAAAAAAAATCAATAAAATAATTGGGGCAAAACATTGCATACGTTCCAATCACAGCAAAGTTGTTTTGAGATGCAAAACTTACAATAAAACACATACATGTTCAACTAACATCACAAAATAAAAAATGATCGCTCAAAAGGAACATGTAAGAAACAAATGAAACTAGCAATGACTCTTTCTCGACCTTTGTTGTGGTTGGAATAGTTTTCATTGATAACGTTTCCCTACTATTATAAACTGTTAAGGCATAATAGAATGAATTACTTCAATAGGATGTGTGCGAATTCGATCAGAGATTAGAGACAAGTACAGAAAATCAATTAGTTCCAGCAACATTGTCATTGCAAGAGAAGGAGACTTGGGGGAAAACATTCATGGTAATCTTAATGTGCTCATCATCCGTTAATTGCATGTTTCAAAAAACTTCTTCACTAACTGCAAAATACCATGCAGGAATTTGTTCTAGCAAGAGGAACAGAAAACAAACCTCGTGGAACAACACAAGGATCATGTCGGCCTCGGGCGATTAGTTCAGTCTCCTGTTTACTTCTCGTAACAGTATTTTGCTTCTTCTGCAATCACAAGAGAGAAAATATCAGAAAGTCTTGCAGAGATACCTTTTTGGAGAGAAATTGAGTTCACGCATTAAAGAGGAACAATGCAAGAGGAAACTATTAAAATGATTGTCCTCACCCTACACCATGAAACAATATTCCACTATGCACAGGACCATATAAATACGTTAAAAGGACAACTTGAAAACGCAGTCACCGGATAGCATCAACGTAAGAACTGAGTACACCTCTCACCAAAGAGACCTCGCACAACATTCAATTCCTGGCAAGTGGCGACAACTCTCATCTACAACATAGCTACAAGTCTCTTATATAGGGAATCTACTACGATGAACGTCAAAATTATTCTAGAGATAAGCAAAATAGTGTGAAGAGAAGAAATGCAAAAAAGAAAAAAGTAATGATTACCCAAAAACAAAAACAAAAAAATATTAAAAATTAAAAAAAGGGAAAAAAAGGAGGAAAATCTTCTGAAAGAGAGCCTACAAGGAAGGATAAGTTTAAAAAATTTTCAAAATAGAGGAGATAATACAAAATATTGGAATCAAACCGGCCTGAAAAAGGTAATTATATATAGTCCAAGCTTGAACAAGATAGAGAGAGAACTCACTGTAATTGTAGAAGTTGGCTTGAATCCTATTCTCATGTTGATAATTTCACCATTCGATATGCCTCCCTATTTGTTGAGAAATGAACTCGTCAAAAACACTAGCGCAATAGTCAAACAACAACTAATAGTAAGATGGTATCAAGGACGATGCTATTCGTACAAGAATGACCTTACCTGTATGCCACCAGAGCGATTTGTCTTTGTCCTAATCTTCCCAGATTCATCCATGTAAAACTCGTCATTGTGTTCACTACCAGTCATAAAGGTACCTGCATGTTAATAATTGCCGCGATGATTAATAAGTGGCAAACGCATGTAGGAAATGAGACATAATGATCTAGGTCACATGTTTCTACTGCACATATATTTACCTGAAAATCCGCTACCGAACTCAAAACCCTTAGTTGCAGGCAGAGACAGACAAGCTTTAGCCAATTCAGCCTCAAGCTTATCAAAAACTGGTGATCCAAGTCCCTGGCGAAACAGAAAAATATCGTGTGAACTGTGAAGTGTTACCACAGGCAATGTTTTTTTTTTTGACAAACTCTTTTTTTTTTGAGGAAAGACAATAAATTATATTATGCTCTCTAATACGGAGTAATAAAAGTCTATCTTGACAACTTGGTCTAGTAAGGAGGAAATAATATCTTACACGTGGAGCATTTCTAACTATACAGGTGACAACACCACCAACAGAATCCCCCTTCACTCGGACTGCATCAATAGCTTCAATCATTTTCTCCGCATACTCAGGATCAGGGCATCGGACGATATTACTCTCGATCTGACAAAAAAAGAACCAAAGTGAAAATTAGTTTATAGATTAATAAGTATCACTAGAAAAATAAATGCCTATATCTTTATCGCCGTGCAATATTGAAGAGAAGCAATAGAGACAGGTTTGAATGCATAAAAAAATAATTCTAAATGAATTCAGTTAAATGTAAAATGAAAGTCTCAGATAACGCAACCCCACTTTTGGTCCACAGACGTTAACTATAGAACGAGCTTGTGCACATGATTAAACATTAGCAATTAAGCTTCAACGTGCTCGAGAGCTTAATCTAATAATTACACCATACTAGAAACTATTTACTAAAGACTTTGTTTTCAATTGTCAAGTCTTCAGAAACTAGTCCAAAATATAAATAAAAGATGCCTATCATATATGCCACGTAACTAAGTAAAAACTTATATGGCAACGTTTCGTATTTCAAATAAGCATATTCATCATAACAGATCACAAAAAGTAAAAATACCTGTTCAAGAGTCAACGTTTCATAATTGACCAATCCCTCTGGTAACACAACCTTGTGCACTTGGGATACAAAAGCAAACACCTACAAGGCACAAAGCAACCTAAAATTGTTATACGCAGCCAGTAACATGAATAAAATCTTCTCTATAATGTGATAGTTCAAATGAAAACAACCAACCAAAGTAAAACTCTGTACCACTGTATGGCAAACTTGCTCATTAGTCATACCGAAGCGAGGACACAACTAACTAACAAAGATCTAACTATGTCATTGACACTCTTGAATTTGAAATAAAATAATTTGATTTTCATTTATACAAGGTCATTTTAACTACAATCTGTTGGTCATACATTACAATCACATTTCAGTTTTCAAGTCACAACCCCTCATGTTGTTGATTCATAAAGGGGATATTCATAATATTTTCTAGAAACTGTAAATACAAACCAATAGTTCCGCATATGGGATAGTAATGGCATGTCACGCTCAGTTCAGGAATAGAAAACGACATTGAAACGGCTTTATTATGGGATTAGAGTAACGTAGTTCAGCAGTCTCTTCAACACAAAACTCAAGGGCCTTTGAAAACTTGAGCACTATTCTTCTTCATTAAATAAATAATCGATAACTAATAGTTTCAGATTCCTTTATCGGAAACTTGGTCATAACAGCTAGCTGGACGATGCAATTGACAATCAGGAAGGATATATTGGTAAATTAACATTCAGGAAAATGACTGACCTCAGTGCCAGCAAACTTTTTCAGTATCTTCTTTGCTATGGCCCCAGCTGCAACTCTTCCAATGGTTTCTCTGGCAGAGGATCTCCCGCCACCCTGCATTTTAGTTTTACCAAAATGAACGATTTATTTAACATCATTCTTTTGCAGATACACAATTCCATGTTCAAACAAATCTGAGCGAATCATTTGGTTACCTGTATTGATCTAACACCATACTTGAAATCATAGGTCGCATCAGCATGAGACGGCCTATAAGCTAAAGACATCTCAGTGTAATCCTGGCAAATAAGCAACAAATGATAAGTTCCCCAATCACAACATTTGAAATTAACAAAAAGAAGGAAAAAAGAAAGGTTACTAAATAAAGAAGAGGTCAATGTGAAAGTTAACCATGCAAGTCAAGTAACACAGAAAATCAAACTGTATTTCAAGACACAACAACAAGCTATCTAAATTTTATCGAGTAAAATGCAGTTATATCGTATTTGCCAACAAAATTACCAAGTGCGCTCTAGGCTTCCCCCTATAACAAGGTAAGCAGGTTGGATGTACTCAACAAAAAAATCGATCCTACATTGAACTAAAAATATCTTCTGTATGATTCTTCTTTCAGGACAAAAAAAAAAAACAGTAATTTAATCCCAAAACCGATAGTTAGTAATAAAAGCAGCAAAAGGGATGCAAATCATTTCACACTGCTACCATACGGAAGCACAAATTCTTACATTTCCTCTCTGATCTGTATTGGGCACATTCACTGCAATAGGTGATCCCGTAGTAACTCCTGCAATTATATCACCGGTTTGGAGTTTAGACATTCTAAAGTCATATGTAGCAGTATCTTACTGCTTACATGTCCACGAACTGAAATCAAACTCAGCAGTGCGTCTCACCTCCAGCAATACCAAAAATTATCCTGCATGTATCTGTTTCTTTCCGAGGAGTGGTGATCCGACTTTGACCAGGCCTCCTGGAATTATCAAGGATAGAAAAAGACGTTAAGGCTCAAAGGTGCATAAGAACAGAAAGTATAATTGAAAATATAAGAGGGCAGCAAAGTGGCCGCAGATTATTTCAATCTCATCTTTAAAACATAAGGTGTCGTTCATTGCTCACAATCCTCTCTCAATGTCTATGTAAAATGTCTATGTATAGTATCTCGCAGTGGACGTGACTTTGACACTTACACCAAGACAACAAAACAAATTAAAAACAATAGGAAAACATGTCGAGTTTACACCTCAAGACAGACACGTGCTCGTCACTTGCATTCAAGGTCACAAAAAACCTACATTATTCTCTACGCTGCCATGATTTAACAAAGATTTTTCCATTTCCTGGTTGCAATAACTAACATCTACGAAGAAGAAAAGAGAGAAGGCACAGAATTGCTACACTCAATACCTTCGATCAAGGTCGACTTGCAGATCCTCCTCACAGAGAGGAAGTCGAGGTGGACAACCATCAACAATGCAACCGACACCACCACCATGTGATTCTCCATATGTTGTAACTCGGAAATAATTTCCGTATGAACTTCCTGCAGCCTGGACCTCTGTGAAATACAATGCAATATCAATGTTTACTCGATGTTAAACCTTAAACTAACTACACAAAGCATAAACCATACAGGGAACGCAATCGCTCTATTAACCCCGCCACAACTTTGCTTATCAAACTTAGCCTAGAAAGCATTAACGTGGAATATTTTACATACATCAAACATTGACCCCAAATGCTCACATGAGACCGTCGTTGACAACTTTAATGCTTGTGATGACCACTATTGAATAGAATGTGACTATTTTTAGAGGTTTAAAAATAGTACGCAATAAGCATTAAAATGGTCACAATTATTACGAGTATAATTATTTCAATTTGAAAGAATACGATCGATCAAATTATAAACAGATCAACAATCGAGAGCAAAAAAGAACAGACCGAATTTACGGAAATCTCGACGAAAGGAGAGTTGAGAGGGCAAAGAAGGAAGCAAGCGGAAATTGGATGCGAAGGAGGAGCAAGCGTCGGAGGTGGTGGACCCCACAAATGGCTTTGATGTCAGCGACGATGCCATACTATTTTGCGCAGTTGCTTCAATTGTTTGTTGTTGTTGTTGTTGAATTTAGAATGAACGAAGAGTTTAGAGGATGATTTTGGGGATTTTAGTATATACTTTAATTTAATAGTGTGGTCGTTGGGAATTTGGGTTGGTAGCCCACCGGGAGTAGGTGAGTACTTGTTTGTTTTCCTTTTTGACGGGAATGGGAGGGTCATCCCACTAAGGGTTTGTTCTAGAGGTAATCGTGGGCCGGGCTCGTGTGGGCTTGGGCCGGGTTAGGATAAAAAAAATGGCCCACGTGTGCGGGTTGGGCCGGCCCGGCCCAAATGAGTGGGCTTATTTAGT
>JAUEKU010069611.1:0-13512 GCA_032274805.1 Gypsophila paniculata | reverse complement strand
TTACATGTTGTACATTTGACTTTATCGGTATTGATTTACGAAATTTACGTTTTAACTTAATCGGTTTCATTTTAATTAACTTATTATTTTTATTTATTCTTTTTATTCACTCTAATTTCTTTTAAAATTTTAATAAATCCTTTTATTCTCCTTAACTTTTATACTTAACATATATTATAAGTCACAAAATTTATATTTTTTTAAATTTTATTATTAATGCCGTGACTCCCAAATTTTCCACAAAAAAATGTTTTTACACTTTTATTTATCAAATCTTATACTTTTAATCATTAAATTTAATTAAGTGATAAAAATCATTTGGAAAATTCTATGTTGTAACCCCGAGTTTTCGACTTTTTTATGTTGTAACCACTACTTTTTGGAAACCCACACTGTAGCTCTTAATTATATTTATAACCCCTAAGCGTGACCATTAAAACTAATCCTTCAAAATTAGACGTTAAGTAGCTGACGTGGCTTGCTTACTTGTTGTTGATGTGTAAATTATGACAACTGAGGTTATTTGTTGGCAAAAAAATATTGTCCCACATCAATTCCCTCCATTTTTTTTGATTTTTTCCCTCCAATTTTTTTCTATGGGTTTTTCCCTCCCAATTTTTTCACTTTATAAATCTATCATTTTTCCCTTTCCTTCCAACTCATTTTTTTCCATCTTCTACATTTTCCCATTCCTTTCACTTTCTAGCAAGTGAAGAGTCTTTTGGTTTGCAAACTAGACAACAACGACATGGTTTATGTTAGAGCAGAATGGAGGTTAAGAAGCAAAAAAGGAATGGGAAAATGTAGAAGATGGAAGGAAATGAATTGGAAGGAAATGAATTGGAAGGAAATGAGTTAGAAGGAAACGAAAAAAAAATTGTAGATTTATAAAGTGCAAAAATTGGGAGGGAAAAACCAAAAGAAAACAATTGGAGAGAAAAAATCAAAAAAATAGAGGGAATTGATGTGGGACGGTATTTTTTTTGCCAACAAATAATCTCAGTTGGCATAATTTACACATCAGCAACAAGTAAGCATGCCATGTCAGCTACTTAACGTCTAATTTTGACGGATTAGTGTTAATGGTCACGCACTTAGGGGTTTCTAATGTAATTAAGGGTTACAGTGTGGGTTTTCAAAAAGTAGTGGTTACAACATAGAAAAGTCAAAACCTCATGGTTACAAGGTAGAATTTCCCTTAATTTTATTCACTTAAAATTGAGAGCTCATGTAAATGATTGTCACTACGCTATGCTCCTCTATCCAAAGCTCTACCGTTTCAAGCTCGTCACACCCCTTTGAGACGTGATCCTTACCTTAGCTTAATTAAGCTTATTGTTGTCAAAATCTACATCTGGATCATGGAACCGAACAATTAAACAATACAAGATGTCGTGTCTAATTGTGATCCTCATCGTAGGTAGAATCTTGAGTTTGTAGGTTCTTACGATTTTGTCTGTCAAAACTATCCTACAAACCAATCGTATGATTGTAGTGTTATTTTGTTTTCTTATTATCACAATTCGAAAGATCATGTTGACTTGATTTGGTGGAAAAAAAATGAATTGACTTCCCATATCTAACATATTTAGTCGATGTACCTAATCATATAACAATTCAAAAACTATTAATTTGTGCGAACTTGGATATAAATAGATATGCAAGTATATTCAGCTTTCAAAGTCATTTTTAACAATCTTTTGACTACGTAATTACTTTTTTAGTTGGTTTCTACTTTCTAGGATCTTAGGATTTTATCTCTTATCCCATCAATTCAATCCTACCCCAACCATCAATTTAATGTAGAATTCTGACTCTAACAACATTGTTTAGACTCTAACTTTTTGAGCTGACGCTTGACACCTCTTTGAAGCTTTGACTCGTTAACTCGTATGCTTTATAATAACAAATATTCAGCAATCATTTGAGCAAAAACCTGCCCTGATTGGGTCGAAGAACAACACATGCCTGAGCCAGCACTTCTTGGCTCTTGGCTCGTGAATTGTCATTGAAGCTTACTATTTTAAATAAAATGGTGATGAGGTAGTATTAAGCATCTTTCAAACTTTTAAAAAAATTCAGTAATGTTTGAGTTAGTCTTTTTTTTTTCTTCTTTAAACTTTGCTTTGGCAGAGCACCTTAATATCAGCTATTGCATTAAACTTTGGGTGGCATGTTTTCAGGATGATGCAGAAAAAATTTATAGAACTCTTGCCCGGATGAAGTCTCAAGAACACACTAGTCAAAGGTCTAAGTATTATTGCTTTCTTGGTATTTTCGGGAACAAAGCTCAACAGCTAAACAAACTAGAGAAGAGGTTGGAAGATGTGGAGGATAACATGAGAACAGAGCAATCTTCATTAGTTGGAAAGGTGTGAGATGTTCTCTATGTCAAATTTTTTCTTTTTGGAGATTTAAAGATGGACTATAATTAAAATAGGTGATTGACGTTATGCACACAGAAATCTGCTTTATGGAACCTTGTGGCATATACCTATTATCTACCTGATACATAGCATACTTTCTTCATGGAAATCGTTTTAAGGTTTGGCCATAATTGCTAAAATATTTCTAGGATAAATTGCACAACACTCCTTTATAAATACCACTTGTATGTTAGGAACCGTCTGCCCGGATTTTTTTTTAGAGTCCAAGAGGTTTGTAGCGCTGCTGGAAGGTTACGATGACATCTCACTTGTGGATTCGATGTTTAGGAGGTGCTTTTAGTGGACATTTTGTGGTAGGAGAGAAATGAAAGAAAGAGAGTATGCTAAAGAGAGAGAGTGTGTGTGTAAGCTAGAGAGAAGAGTTTCAATAGAGAAGAGGAGCAATGGGAGGGGAAAGATTGTCATTGGAGGGAAAAAAGACTAAGTGGATGGAAAATAAGCAGAGCATAAGAAGTCACGTGAGGATATCGGTGAAAGGCCGAAAACAATACTTTTTTGGCCGGAAAGTGACCATAGGGAGTGTTGAACATAAAATTAGATTTACAAGGCAATGTTGAACAAACAAATAGTAGAAGTGAGTTTTTCGCAAAAAATGGTATGTATAAGAGAGTGTTGTGCTATTTATCCTTACTTCTACTAAGGGAAAGTAACAATGAATTTTGGCCTTTCCAACTATGACAGTACGTCAACTATTGCTAAATAGCATTTTAATGTTTATTGTCAATCCCGTTTCGAGTCACATTTTTTTTCTTTGGAATTAAAATTGAGTTTATGCAAGGGTTCGATAAACTTTGTTGCTTAATGGTAGAGTTCAATATGAGTGGTTTCAAATGATGGTTAAAATGGCCTGTTTATTGAACCCTTGAAACCATCATTTGTTCTGCTCATGACTTTTTCAGATAGCATTGAATTAAACAAATGATTTGACTTGCGAGTTCATGTTTGCTCTCAAGATATCTTTTGCAGTTAGCATTGAACCTCTTTATTTGCAAGGTTTTTCTCAAACAGCGAAGACATGATGTTGTATCACAAGAATAGTGAACTCTCACAATTTACTTGTTTGATTATTTTCAATGACTTTGTTCCCTGATTATTTCTATAGCTATTACTATTTGGCTATTTTCAAGTTGTTCTTGTTGTTTTGCTGAACACTCATTGAATAAAGAATATTGATATCTGATGTATCCTGCTTGTAAGCTTTGATCTTTAGGAAGTTCCAGCCGCCTTTGTTTATTTCAAGTCTCGATATGGAGCTGCAATAGCTTTACACATCCAACAAGGGATCAATCCCACTGAGTGGGTCACCGAACAAGCACCTGAGCCTGATGATGTTTATTGGCCTTTTTTCTCTACATCATACCTCAAAAGATGGATTTGCAAGTTGGGGGTATATTTTGCATCAGCTGTGCTTACAGTTCTATTCTTTCTTCCTGTTTTGGTGGTTCAAAGTCTTACTCACCTTGAACAGCTCGAGACCTATTTTCCATTCCTAAAAAGTATCCTTAAGTTGTAAGTCAGTACATTCTCTAGTCCACAAAAACCCTTATTTTAAGTTAATTTATAGTAAGAAGTAAATCTTATACGGAGTAGTTAATTTGAATTTTTTAGGGTTAGTTTATTTGACCATATTGTCACTCATGTTATTTAAAGCCTTAAAGGTGGTGAAATTGCCCTTGTTCTATTATTTACTTCCATGCGTCGTCTAATGAGTAGTCGACATTTTATAACTTCTTGATATTCCCTCTAATCTTCTGGGATCACCCATATTGCACTTTTGGGCTATTCTTCAATCCTCATTTTTTGAGCATGCATTTTGGTTATAAAATGACATTACTTTGTTGGTGACACCTACCACTCACTCAGTTTCCTTAATAATTGCCTCAAAAGCAAATGAAGCATTTTCATCTAATTGGATGGAGTATTATGTTTCATTACCATGGGTTCGTGTACCTGTCAACTTTATGCGCTATACTAACTATGCTGTTTCATGGCATTAATTATCAACCCAACACCTTATTGCGAGTGAGTTGTCAGGAGAAGGTTTAAGGCAGTATTGTATCGACTATCGACCTCATTTTTTGCACATTGACCAAGATTAAGCTGCGACAATCGATCTAGGATAAGGATCAAAAGTGAGATATAATACCATGTTGTCTTTATCTTTTCTTCTTGAACTTATCATCTTCTTTTACTTCTGCTCTACTGTCAACTGTGAGCTTGAGTGATTGCAATTTCGTTTACACCTGTTATTGTTATTTTTCCTTTTATGATAAGTAATAGAGAACTGGTTTTTAAAGATACCAAGGGGGCCAGCGAAAACAGTCACGTTTCCCTGTTTCATGGATCATCTTATCTGAAAATTACGTGTAGTCGGCTGGAAGTAATACCTGACTCCAGCTATACAAATTTGTTGAAACTAACAAAATTTGAAATCTTGCATGCAAGGACCTTGCAGTAAACTTTCATTTGTAGAATTTGCTTTTCTAATAATGTTTTTATAAGATCACATGGCGGATTGGCGGTCATACGGATTGTATGCTTTGTTACTTCAATATTTCACTTTTTGGGCCATACACGTGTCCGGAACGAGAAACGACATATAAAGTATATGAGCATGAAATTCGTACCTAACCCTTACCAATCCGAATTTTTCTTATACCAAATATAAGAAGGAAGCCAAATAGGACTCTTGTATAAAGCATATGGAATGACTACTTTTCACAATTTGAAGCCTTATCCCAAACATCTTTCTAGTTCTTTTCAAACTCTACATTTTTTCGTTTTTTTTACTTAAATTTTGTGTTTCTAAAACGCATCCCCGTTCGTTGTATCCTTAATTTATGACAAGTTTGAGTCATGGCGAGTCCAATAACTGGATATGTACATGTGTAGTTGTGTTTGGCACCCATATCTGAGTCTCAGCAACTTAGAGTGTATGTATTGACTGATCACATCTGTTGATCTCTGATTTTGTGTAGTTACTACTCACTAGTATGCCACTTTTCAGTGATCCTTCATTTGTTATAACTTAAATCAGTAAATGTATTATGCTATAATACCTTTTAACCTGTGTTATGACATATTCCATATTAGATACTGCTAAACGTTGTTTGTAGTGTCAGCATTTGTGTAAGGCATTGTCTCTGGGAGTGAATTTTGATATGTGTTTGTGTTTGCAGAGCAGTTGTCAGCCAGGTGATCACCGGATATCTACCAAGTCTTATCCTTCAGTTTTTCCTATATTTTATACCACCCACCGTGAAGATCCTTTCTTCCATCCAAGGTTATATATCCATGAGTGAGATACAAAAAAGTGCTTGCAATAAAATGTTGTGGTTTACTATGTGGAATGTATTTTTCGCGAACGTCCTATCAGGATCAGCTCTATATGGTTTTGACTTGATTCTTGAGCCTAAAAAAGTTCCTATGTTACTCGCTCAAGGTGTTCCTGCTCAGGTGAATAGTCTCCTCTGTCCTGCCATTTTTCTATGAATAATCTACTCTGGTTGATTAGTTAATATGCTTTGTCAGAAAGTGGGAAGGGAACTTGATTCCTCAGGGAGCACAAACCTTGTATAGTTGTAATGTCATTTTTTACTTGTTCACCTTTTAGTTTTCCATAGGTATGAGGTCCATTGCTGGACTTCAATAATCACCCCGGCTTGATGTATGACTATAAAAGTTCACTAATTCTTGTATGAGACGGTCTCACAATAATTTATTGTGAGGCTAGATCATTCTTAGCCTTATATATGATTTTTGTACCTCGTTTAAAGACAATCGTGATCCCCAATTTTCGTAGCCATTTTCATGGTGTTTGTACCCATCTTATTGATGATGGTATCTACTTTTATCTGGTAACCATTTTATTACTTTTTGTAATTGTCTTTTGTGTTTTTCGTATCCTTTAAACTCTTAATTGTACTAAGGGTCTCACATTAATCTATTGTGAGACGAGTAAGTCTCTTGTGAGACTGTCTTACAATAAATTATTGTGAGACGATTAGTACAATTCAGCGTTTAAAGGGGACGAAAAACACAAAAGACATTTACAAAAGATAATAAAATGGTTACTAGATAAAAGTAGTTACAAACATTAATAAAATAAGTACAAAAATCATGAAAGTGGTTGCGAAAATAAGAGGTCACGATTGTCGATAAACGAGATACAAAAATAATATAAATGATTACGAATGATCTGGTCTCACAATTAGTTATTGTAAGACGGTCTCATTCAAGAATTAGGGTTGTGAGACAATCTCAGAGGAGACTTACTCATATTTGTTTCACTAATTCTTGTATGAGATCGTCTCACAATAATGTATTGTCAAACCAGATCATTCGTAATTATTTATATGATTTTTGTACCTCGTTTAAAGACAATTTTGACCCCCATTTCGTAACCATTTTCATGGTGTTTGTACTCATTTTATTAATGATGGTATCTACTTTTATCTGGTAACCATTTTACTACTTTTTGTAATTGTTTTTTTGTGTTTTTCGTCCCCCTTAAACTCTAAATTGTTCTAATGGTCTCACAATAATTTATTGTGAGATAGTCTCACAGGAGACTTACTCTATTTGTTTTGGCTCCCAGTTAAGAGTTTGTCAATAGGTATAGAGTTCATTGCTTGACTTCAAAAATCACCTTGGCTCGACTAGCAAAGCTTGTCTCATAAGGAACCACTGGATAACCTTCTTTGTTGGGGAAATAGGTTATGGTTCCCGATCAAGAGCTTTTGTTTTTGCTAGTCAGTTGCACTCTTGTTCTTGTCGCGAGTGAACATCAGAGGGAGGATGGGAGGATGGAAAAGCCGAGGAGAAGTAAGCAATTATTGGCCTATTGCGCCCTTTGTCTATTTCTTTTCTTATGTATTCATGATAATAGGAGGATAGATGATTGGACTAATAATTTAGAGTAAAAAAAACTCCCAGTCCCCCTCAATATGGATTAGTTTCTGTCTATCTCTTCTTGCATAGATGAATGTTAACTATTGACTTGTTGTCGACCTCAAAAGATCCAGCTCATTGAGTGTACTCTAACTTCACTGTACCACAGTACTATGTCCACCCATGTTCATTAAATTATGATGTTATAATGTTCATTCATTTGCTTACAATATTCATTATTTTGTCGTGATTAATTATTATTTTGTAAAGGATATCGCCAGTCTATAAAATTTTTTCATATTAATTTGAATAGTCTCATTCTTTTGTCAATGACAATCATTATTTTGCTAAAGTATTCATCAACAAGATTTTTTGTTCAATAGTTTATGCTATAAATCGTTGTTTTATGAGATAGTTGTTCAATGAGTTAAACAATATTCATTAAATTGATTACAATATTCATTAGGTTGTTATTAACATTCATTATTTTTTGAAGGATATTCATCTGTTTGCATAATTTTTCATATTCTAAAATTCGTTAAATAGAATATTCATTAAATTATTTCCTATGAATATAATTTTTTATTAAATGTAGTGTTGAGTTTGTTAAAATGATTCTTATGTCTGATGGAAATAATGTTTTAGTTGATGAGATGATGAATAAGTGTTTGATGAAAAAAAATTAAAGTTAAATGTGAATAAATATTTCAGTTTTTATGAATGTGATGTTGAGTTGTAGTTTGACTAATATGGCACTTTCTTTTTAAAGAATATAAAGTTTGGGTCTGATGTGAAGTGTTTTAGATTGATAAATGTTTTGATGAATTTGATGTATATCGTATTTTTGGTTTGATGAACATGGTGATTGTTTGATAAATAAGGTGATCGATTTTGATGAATATGGCCCTAGAGCTTATGAAAACGGCGATTGATTTTGAAATATGAACATGGTGTAAGGTTTTAATAAATATGATGGGTTCACAATACATTGTACACTTTGAGAGCATGGTATAATAACTCTCAAAACAGAATCTGTTAATCCAAAACTCCCCACCTATCTCTTGACTAATTCGTGAAGATAACATTGAACTTTCTTTGATAAGAGTAGTAGACGCACCACATTATTTGGAAAGAGAAGTTAATTTAATTGATCCAAGACCAAGCGAATACTGTACATGGCAAACAGCAAGGCAGATAAACCCCATACTTCTGAAGCTTTTGGATTTGACCACTTGCTTACAGGAGCTACTTGATTTTTTTTCTTTTCGTAACTAGGAGCTACATGATAAAGTTTTATAGATTCTCTAACAATCTTCATTTGGACTAAGATTTATATTAATTTTTCCATAGACGATTCTAAATGATGATTTATACTAGCCAACCCCAAATGATTGGTTGTTGACATAGTTTGAACTTTGAAGTGTGGTAGATTTGTTTGCACTTATTTGCTTGCCTAAATTTTCCTTTTGCAGGCTACATTCTTCATAACGTATGTTGTAACTAGTGGGTGGACGAGTTTGGCCTCTGAGCTATTTCAGCTGATGTCTCTTATCTGCAGTTTCCTGAGAAATATATTTTCTGCAGAAGACAATAATGATTTGGCAGTGCCATCTATTCCTTATGAGAGTGAAATTCCGAGGATCCTCTTCTTTGGGCTTCTGGGAATTACATATTTCTTCCTTGCCCCACTTATATTGCCCTTCATTCTGGTTTACTTTTGTTTGGGATATCTCATTTTCCGGAATCAGGTTAGTTAAAAAGATTTTCTTGCTGTAAGCCGAACTTTTTTTACTGTCTCCAGTAATTTGATCACAATTCATGGAATCACTAGCACCAACTGCAACCTACAAGTGCTATTTGTTGATGGGTAGTACTCTCTCCCACCCATTCCAATGTTCCCAGTTGCTTTTTCAGACTTCACGAGACACGTTTCGTAATGTTTATATTTTTATTATACATTATATAAAAAATTACAAAAAATTGGCATTGTTATTATGCGCATGAAAACAAATTAACAAGATCACACATGAGTATATTTTCTCTTCTATATTGCAATAAATGCCAAAGATTTTGTACCCCAATGCATAGTGCCAAAAAAACATGGGAACATAGGAATGGATGAGAGTATTTTTTAAGCAAAACACTGATTGTTAATTAGCATCTTCCGAATATCTACAACAAGTTTAATTCTCCCAAATATAATATTTAAGAACAGTCTTTTTCTATATGGTTTATCCAACAACCTCTCCATGCTCTCAACAATGGGGAATTAACATTAGATTACCGACCCCTTCAACGCCTCAGATGAGTGCCTTTGTGGTATTGGGGACCTGGGGTAATGGTTTTGTTATAGTTGTCTTGCCTAGCTAACCTGAGGCACAGTTTCAAAGGCGCGATATGAACATATTCGGGTTGGCCAAATCTGTTATCACTTTAAAGTTTTAAGAAAGTAGTTTTGAACTGAAATGCTTGGTGAAGGTTTGGATTCCCTTCAGCTCTTAGGGATAATTGTGGGCACTATATAAATGGACATCAATTCTTCTTCTAGTAGTAACTGGGATATCTTCGGATTATAGTTAGTTCACTATTAGATTGTCCATTTACTATTTTAGAATGCGAGTGTTATGAAATTTTCCCAGTATTCTGTGGCGAAGAAGGGCATGACTAAAACTGCGTTGTTATTTTGTAAATCTCATTGTGTGATTACAATATGTAATTCTATCATGTTGCCCCATCGTTCAAAATTCTCCTTACATAGGCAATGAAGGGAGCAATTCTAGATACGTGTACATAATTCAATAAGATGTTTTGATTTATTACATCATATTCCAGAAGCAAAAAAAATAGTGTCTTTTGCAGATATGTTAATGGACAGGATTACGACAGAATGTTTATTTATTTTGGCTTGTGTATGGTGGTGGACTACTTCACTCTTTATAGTCGTCCGAGTGTGATAAGTGAATCAATTTAGCAATTTTCTGTGTTGTGCAGCTTTTGAATGTCTATGCTCCCAGGTCTGATAGTGGTGGCAGATACTGGACCATAGTGCACAATTCCACTATATTTTCCTTGGTTCTCATGCATATTATAGCAATAGGGATATTTGCGCTGAAAGATCTGCCTCTTGCGTCTACCTTGAGTATCCCATTACCTGCGCTGACGCTTCTGTTTAATGAGTATTGCTGCAAACGTTTCTTACCTATATTCAACGCTTATGCTACGGAGGTATAATTTTTTGTGCTTTCAGAGTTTTTGCATTAAGTTAAATTTTTATTATTTTGCCTGGTCATTCCATTTTCTTCTCATATCTGAACGATGACCTAACATTGTTGTTTTATTAGTATACTCCAGTCTCTCACCCAATAGGATGCTAATTTTCCTTGAAAGGATTGTGTAACAACTAACAACATCCTCTTTGTTTGTATGGGTAGAGTCCACTCCTTTCACTCAGTATTGGTTACATTCACGATTTAAACAACACAGATCATGAGAGTAAAATGTGAAGACTTTAAAAAACATCAAGATTTTTGGAGCCATGTAGAACTTACATTTGCAAACAATATTTCAGGGCGTATCATTGAAATTGATTAGAATCAATAGACAATTAGGTAATGCACAATAGCAAATACAAAAGTTTGTCTCAATTTGAATAGTCATAATGTATATCACCATATGATTCAAGAAAGGTTAGATAGAAGTCAAATAAAGTAAACAAAGAGAAGTGAAAAGTAACCGTAAAAAAACAAAGGAAACACATGGGCTTTAGAGGAAACCTCAATATGTGGGATACACAAAATTGAGAAAGATGTGCTAGATGAGATATAAATTCGAGGTGAAAACGGAGAAAAAGGTATGATAAAACCCTAGGAATTAATCTAGAATTTAGTGGTGCTTATCACACTTGATAGGCACCGGGGTGGGGGATGGGGTGAGGACAAAAACAAGGACTCAATCACTTGTTACTTAAGACATGTTTGCTAATTGTTACTTAAAATGTGTTTGTTGACTTTCAAACTTCCATGTACGGTTGCCTTTGGTATTAACAGTTGCTATTGTCATTTCTCATTAGTTTCAGCTTTCTCTTGTTTCTTTAATATGGAATACTTTTTCTATTCATGAGTAAATACAAGAATGCAACAATGTTCCCCAGTGTAGAGGAGGCTTTTGCCCTATGGCAAGGTAAGGAGGTCATGTTAGCAGCCCTACCCGTCTGTAAAGAAAATAGAATTGTTCCACATGACCCATGATGAAAATTACGTCAAAAGTTGCATGATCAACTCCTACTTCATATCATAAGAAGCATGCATAGTTTACTGTGCCAGCTTTGTTGTCTACTATCGTACAATTACTGGAGTTCTTGACTTAATTGCCTTCTTCTCTCTGTATGGAAAATATTCCTTTTTTCATTTTGTAAGAAAATATCCTTAGGCCTTGCTATATGTTGACCTCGTGTAGTTATGTGTTTCACAGTGTTTGGTCACGAAAGATAGAGAAGAGCAAAACGACCCCAGGATGGCCGAGTTTTTTGAGAAATTAGTTGATGCATATCGAGATCCTGCTCTGAAGCCAAAATTTAATGGCAGAGATGACAATACACACACCGCTCCTCTTCTTAGGTCTGGTGAAATGTGAATTTAGCATTATTGTTGTAGAAAAAATGTGACTGCATTTATACCATCATGCTTTTTCATACTTCAAGAATTCTTTTAGGACTAGTCTGTTTGGTAGCTTTCTTCGCTGGTTTGTCCATTCAAATTTCCTTCGAGAATAGAGAAGCACCCGTTGAAAGTTTGTTGGTTAGTTAGTGTTGTTTTCGGCAATGATGTAAAATTAATTAAATTATTACTCTTATCATGGGAGTTTCTTGTCCATGAATAGGATCTGGGCAATTAGTGGCATGATTAAAGGTAGAATTCCTGATGCTTTTTACGGGATTGTTTCATCTATATATATAAAAGTGAGTTTCATCGAGTTCTCTTCTTAATTCAAGAGATTTTAAGTCAATTATATTAAGCCATTTGAAAATTAAGTTAAATTATTTAAATAGAGTTAAAATATTATTTTAGAACTAAGTAATTATATGAAATATTAATTTCCTATCTTAACTACAATATATTAGTGAGTTTTAGCTAAGTCATCGAATTTAAAATTTCATAAAATGTGTGTCAAAAAAAAAATGTAAAAGTAACATCATTAGATTCATATCGATATCGAAAAATGCTATCAAATGAGTATATATTTCATACTCTCCATTCCACCATAATAGTCACACTTTTCTTTTTGAACAGTTCAACATAATAGTCTCATTTCTATTTTTGTCAATATTTCACCAATCTCATTTACACAATCTACTTTATCAGTTACTTTTTGTTTTTCCACAAATTTTATCCACACAATCCACTCTCTTAATTTCCGTGTATAAATATTATGGTGGAGTGGAGGGAGTAATATTTTTTTTTTTAAACCTATAGGGGTACATTATATTATAAAAGCATCAAAACTAACCGCATCAACAACGTTTTGGGGCAAATGTAACACCCAGTCCCTCTTACCTACGACCCACGATGTTACATGAGCAAGCTCATGTGCCACTTTATTATTATTTTACCAACAAACGACCACAAAACCGACTCAAATTGACAACAAAATTTTAAAATATCATCATAAACAAGACAAATATCGCTACTCCCCTGTCGATGTTTCTGCAAATCTTCAATAACGATCTTGCAATCGCTCTCCACAATGATCCTTCTAGCCCCACGGTCGTAAGCCTCCTTCAAGCCCTCCAGCACCGCCGTTGCCTCTGCCATGGTAAGTGTCCACTGTCCTTTTCGAGCCACCGACACAGCCCACTCTACCTCTCCTCTCTCATTCCTCCCGACAACACCAACACTGACCCCTACTCCCTCTATTAGTTCCGCATTCACGTTTACCTTAAAAACTCCATCGGGCGATCTCACCCAACGCACCACCCCTCCTCCGTCCAAGTCCTCCACCCCACTCCTTCCCCCGTTCACGCCATACGTCTCCTCCATCTCAGCTAATAACTCTAGCACTCTGTTCCGTAGTCTGACTTTACAAGGCAACACGCCCTCGAACACCATTTTATTCCTCTGCACCCACAACGCCCAACACCCCACTGCAAACTTTTTTATCTCGTCCTCACTAGCATCCC
>JAUEKU010069391.1:0-13519 GCA_032274805.1 Gypsophila paniculata | reverse complement strand
TCTGCTCCAATACCATGTCAGTCCATTTGTTTCCTTGGCTCAAAACAAACTTCTCCTCAGGGAACGTCTCTTTCCATGTCATCTTACTTGAAACTATTAGATCATTTGAACCCAAGCAATTTGTTGACGATCCATAAGATTTCATGTTGAAAATATTGAAATCTGAAATTTTTTTGCAGGGTGATAAAAATGGAGGTGGAGCATCCTCAATTGAAGTAAGAAGAAGAAGAAGTGGGGTGGGACCCATTTTAAGTGACAAAACCTACAACTACCGGTAACTTTTTAACCAATTACAATAATGGAAGGAGGGGTCTATAGTTTGGTTTATTCAGAGTTAAACGAAACGATGGTATATTTATAGAAGACCATCAATAGGTTGGTTTATTCTTGTTAAATTTTCCTATAAAGTAATGTAAATTAGAAATTTTTCGAAACTTTTAATTGAAAACAGTTTTTTGTCGATATTTAGGGGGGCCGTTTTGGCAAGCCGCCAAGCCCCCTATTGCTCCACCCTGATGTTACGTGTGCTTCATGATTAATTTACGGTGCACGTTAATCAACATGCTGTAAATTTGCACACTTTGTTCCATAAAACTGTTCTTGCTCATGTATTTGTGCTGAATTCATGAGACCATCAACAGACATCTTAACTAACAGATTTTCGTGTGTAATTGAGTCAAGCCGAGTATATCCTTTTAAAAAATCGATTAAAATCGGTAGACCACCTCGTAGGATGCTGTAACAAGAAAGGCCGTAACAACGGTATAATGGAGTATGCAGAAAGGCCAGTTTTAAAGTATAATGTTCTTTGTTTTGTAGAGGATTTATTTTGTTTGATTTACATAGATTTGTATACATTGAATTTTGAAACCTTTTAGATTTCGTATAACTTTAATTAATGAAATTGTTTTTCCGCTCGGGAGAAAAAAAGAAAAAAAAAGGGAAAGACTGTTTTCAGCTGCTGTACTATGATGGAATTGCATCAAGGTGTGAGAGGCCGAGGCTAATTTCAGCAATGTTTTGCAAAATCATCGCGACTGCTTACTGAATGGGTAACGTTCTCCACTCCACTGCCATGAAGTGACTCCACTCGAACATCTGCTAGTTCAAGTGAAGTTACTATCTTGGCCTTGGTCATCGAGTTTACCTGAAACCTATCAAGCCAAATTGATCCAAGCAACAATTTCGTACTAAGAATTCCTATAGTTCAGGCAGATCAAGTGATGAGATCATTGTTCTGTTTGTTGATCTGTGACTGATTCAGCATCGTCTGAGCTCTCCATCGTTAAGACATTAAATTACTGTACAACAGTACAATGTGAACTTCTGTCAATAGCTTCTCACCCACTGTACAGACGAAATAAGTTTGCAGACTTGATTTCCCGGCTGATTTCACCCACTGTACAGACGAAAGTAACTTTGCAGACTTGATTTCCCGGGTCGATTCATGATCTCAATTGCAGAATGAACTTGTAAGCTCTTGAACCACTGAAACACATGAATAAACTCGTTTTCCGACAAGTTCTCCTTCTTTGATCCAAATATACAGCAGGCATCCAGTATTCATTTTTTTTTATTATCTCACATCCCGTAAACATTATTCAATAGAAAAAAATTTGTACTTATAAATCAGTAAAACTATAGAAGTACAAAGAGGTGAACACCTTGTAAAGAGAACAAATTACAAATTGCTACAAATGACAATCAATGACAGGGATTCCATAAAACATCCCAGTCCTTTTGCCCGTTAGAAAGGCTAAACAACGATCATCCCTGAAGAAAATGTGCGCGCTGAAACAACCCAGAGAAGACGCGAAACTTTCTCTTCAGCCAAATGAGCGATAATAAAAACACAAACGCCAAAGAAGTAAAAACCAAAGTCTCCCTCCAACTTGGAAGAGTTGTATCGACAGATATCAAGGTATGTCGCAGCACATCTAATGATCACACTCAAAATTACCACTTCATATGAAAGGCGTATGCCGACATTGCACCTCATATATCAGATACTGTGCTCGACTTATTCAGGAAATGAATGTATTCCTTTTGATCATACGGAAATCAAATTCACAATACTTTAGAGAACAAATATTCCTAGGTTCTCTAGCAATTGACAAGTATGGATCTATTTTTTCGTCTAAAAAATGAAGACCCAAGTGATTTCATGTGTTACATATCCTCGGTTCAAGCCGCTTATTCAAATTTCTGTTCTTCTCACGTACTTTTGAAAATGTACTGAAATGGCCTGAACGGGACGGAGTGTGATTCTATAGTACAAAGGAGATTAATCCAAAACTGAAGATCAAACCTGGCATTGCATCAATCCGAAAAGGGTTTTTTGATCTCTTGTTTGCAGCTCAAGCCTCCGCTTGCTGATGTTACATTGATTTTGTCAAATGAGTAGTTGGACAATAACATAACCCAGAAGCAACAGCTCGTTTTGCTTAAACAAAAAGATCATCCAATTTTTACTAATGCGATAAACAGTACAATACTACTGTCAACAAAAATTTGTATGACTGAATCAATATAAAGAGACACATATACGCAATTTTAAACCGGTGGGAATCGATAGTAAGAAAAGCAGAAACTAACCAACAATGCAGAAGTCTGAACAATCTGGAAGAACTAATTTCTTCGGCTGATATACTGCGTTTTTTTAAATACTGCTTATGACATTTCAGAGAAAAGGTAAAAGACCAGACCACTTCAATATCAAGAAGAAGTAAAAGATCAGACTGTTTCTGGCTTCTGCAGTTCAGAAACTGATTAAATTACTAAGCAACTTACGCGAAAGTACGTCGCATGCTTCCTGTTGCTATCCCAGCATCATCATTTTCTCCACTTTTTCATTCTCCGCGTCACAGAAGTTGGACTATCCCAGGCTTCTCAGCTTTTTTTTTTCTCCGCCTGTTTTTCTGCGTCATGGATCATGGTAGTTGAATTGTTAAACTAAAACTTAAAAGCCAAGTAATCAACCAGGTATTTACACTGACACATTGCATTTATTTGACGCCCAAACGATATAAAGCACAAAGTAAGTTAATCTTACGCAAGCGATTGGGTCATGAGGGTGTCTGTTTGCAAGAAAAAAAATCTCTCAAATGACATTCTCTTTACCCCTCCATCGAATTCACAGAAAGTACATAACCATGGGAGTAAATCCGTAAATGTGGCTGAACTTGAACGATATGAGAAGACATTTTTCTCCCAACACAGAATACAGAAAGAGTCAAAACAAGTTTAATTAATGGGAAATCAAGATAATTGATGATTAATTACAAGACTGCTGATCTAAAACTACTTTTAAAAACGAAATTTTGTATGTTGAATGTTTTACTTTACAGGCATATAAACAGAACATTAAGCTTAGCAGCACAGGCAATTAGAAAATAGAGCCTGTCCCTCCGTCGTTGCTAATTCATCCATCATCGACCACAGATGCAGCAACAAAAAAGTCGAACACGATGCTCTCTCTTCCCACATTATAGATAGTAACCACATCAAATATAACATTCCCTCTGTTCCAATAATGTGTACATTTTCAAAATTATGCAAAGGGGCGTTTGAGAAATGTTAACAACCCAATGAAATGGACGAAATACTAGAATTTTCAAAATATAAGATAGCACATAGCCAAGTCCTCTACTAAGAAAATCATGTATCCATAAGTACCCTTCACACAATGGGTTAGTCTTCTATATAAGACCGTTGTACACCATACTGATGTTTAAGACTACTACAAGATCGTTGTAGTGCGTACAACATTCTTCTTTGACGATTTGTGATACATTATTTTATGATTGAACATACCATATCAACACTTCTCCCACCAAAAAACCAAAGACTTCTACATTCATCACATAAACCACATTTCCTACATTTACATTAATCTCCCACCAAAATCAAGAAACTCAAACCCTCATTCATTTTGTACAAGTAGCTGTAAAATACCCGTCTTACAATTTTAAATTATAAGACCCGTGAAAAATAAGAAAAATGAAATTACACTATCGGGTGACAATACCACATCCTAAATTTTCTCGAGCTTGCGGGGACCACAGCCTATTTGTGAGAGTGTGACACCAAAACTCGATATCACCTGGTGGTGCCCTATCATTGTCCAAAAAAGACATAAATAGGTAGCAAGGGACTAAGGGGTAAAAGAAAATGGTTTTCCATAAAACACCTCTGCTTTCTAGACTTTGTGCATTGGAATAACTTGCCCACGTTTCTCAATTTGATTTAATTCTCTTGAATGAACAACAAGCAACATAAAAGCTACCACAAACTTTGCAAAGTAAATTCATCAAACTGCATTCATCTAAACATTTTTCACTCATACCAATTCATCAACAATTAACTTTCACATCAAAAACTTAAATGAATTTTTCAAACAAACATAAATTGGAGAGAAACAAAAACTACAAACATAAAATAATTGAAAAGTTAGAAATATTACCAATTGGAACAAAAGGGTTCTGCGGAACTCATAAATAAACCATTTTTCTGTCTCGTCGAGACACGGGTATCCATCGTCTATTATTAATCTTATTATGGATGGTTCAAAAAGGTAAACGTCGAATGGACCCTGTGTCGTGGCCCGTGGGTACCGACCGTCACATAAAATCCACTTTGGTTTAAACTTTCTTATTTAACGATCATTCAATGTGTGATATTGTCATGTCATCAAACATATATCTTATTTTGAAATTTGATATTTACAATGAAATTAAATAATAACTCAATGAAAGACAACCACCGTGACAAGATTAGTCATTATGTTACCGTTTACTTTGTTGTGTGAGGAGAAATTTTGCGAGTGCGCAAGACACCTTCGCTGGTGAAGTTTATAATACGCATCAACATACCATCTACACGCTAGTCCAATGCCTCAATGACTGTTAACGTCGCAATAAGTGACATGGACGCTGATATACTTGTGACTTCTGTTGTCGATATGGTTATTTACTTTTACGAGTCTGATCGTGTTTTCGATGCGTAGAATTATATCGATCACATAATGGAATCATAATGAGCTCTCCTCCGCACAGTAACTCTCCCCTCCTTCAACCGCCACCATACTCTTCACCCATCCGCTTGTGTTCCGCCACTGCTACCTCATCTACCACTTCATGATTTAGGGGTCAAGCGAAGGACCATTCAAGCCGCACCGAACACATCGACATTACAAAGAATCAGAAATGGAAATGTAAACGTAAACAGAAAGAGGATCAGTGCGCTTAAGAGAAGCTTTATGCCCTGTACATAGCACTCGCTTCTTTTGCACCGTAATTGATGAGACTGTGAATGAGCATATTCTGAAAGACAAAAGATCCAATTCAAGGCCTCAACCCACAAAGATTATGCTGAATATTCGATCCTATCATCTGACGCAGGACAGCCACTCACCATATACCGACCATGAATTTTAATCGAATTTTTATGCAGCTAGAAGATGGAAAGCCCCGACCGTTTTCCATTGGGAGTTACTGGTCTTCTATTTCTGTCTTGCTCTTTGTTGATGGTCTTTGATTCCACTGTTCTCTAGTATCGTTTCACTTGGCTATTCACGCAATAATTATCGAGCTCAAAAAAAAGGTGGGCACATAGCTACATATGTAGAAAACCACAAGGATTGCCAGGTTGAGGGAGTAGCCCCACAATACCTTTCCGCTTCACTATGATTACCACCAAAGCTTGCAAATATTTGATGTCTTTATCTTTACGATAATCACAGCAAATCAAAAATTCAATACAAAAACTTGTATGCAACATATAAGCTTATGGGATGCTCTATAGAAACAGAGTGATTCTATCGGTATATACAATTGTATAGTATCGCCATACGCGTATACCATCACATGCTAGAAGTAATAATATTTCAATGTGGAGCACCAGACTACATACACCATATCATAGTCTCATCCAAAAAATTCTTTACATTTTGACTTTTTGTAAGAGGGTATTTGGAAAAATGTAAAGAAATCGATGGAAATAAGGGAGTATCAAGAATAACTTACCATCAGCACTTGACTGGCCACAAGGAGGCACTTGAGCATAAATAACACTGTCGAAATAAAATCAAGACTTCCAGATTCCTAGATACTAAAATATAACGGAGCTCTCGTTTACCTCTCAATTTATCTACTCTTCAACCTTCTCTCACAAACACATAAAATAACACTCCGTACTTATTTTCTTACATGGAAACTGAATGAAAACAGAAACAAGTACAACAGTCTGTGTTTGTGATAGAAAATGACGAGAAGTTAAGAAAAGCGAGAAGATAGATTACACTCCTAATTCCTATGGCAGAAAATCAATACAAATGATGTTTAGCTAGAATGAGAAAGAACATGGTTGCATGGTATAGGGTACCGACCGCCAATCCTTGAACAGAATAGTCGTACTATGACAAAGTTCTTTAGCAAACTAGGTAGCTAGAGTTCTTTATAATTGAACCTAATAACGCTCCGCAAACTCGATCTCGAACATGTTCCGGAACAGAATCGAAAACCCGAACCATGCAATATTGTGAAAAGACCATACAGATAAACAATTAGATTAAGAAAGATGCACATGCATATGCAAATAAATAACAGCCTTAGCTGAAAGGTTAGCAATGAACGGATACAAATAAACGGCATATTGACATTCCTCAGTCATTTCAATTTTTTCAACTATCTACAGAAGAGAAGCTAGGCAACAGCCACATTGGAGGGGAGACCACACCATGAAAGCGCGGAACTACCAATATATTTTTTTAAATACAACTGAATCAGTTCAGCGGGAGTTGGGGTTGGAGACATATGAAACTCACTTACCACCGATCCTTTAATTACGTCACGTCTTGATAGCTAGCCTGGGTCCTTCTACTAACTGGAACACAAAATGGCATGAGAAAGAAAAGAGTTAAATTATGCAAGTTCCAAAAAAGCAGCTAAGGGAATACGTAGAATCATGAATATATACTACAAATAAACTAGCATACAATATGAATGATAAGTATAAAAACCATAACAGGGACTTACATAGGTAAACCAACTTCATATTTCGAACTTCGAAGGGTCATTTAATGGCATCATCACGTGTATCTATCTCCAGCAAGAAGAATGCCTGAGATTGATTTTTTATCCATTCTCCACATTCCACCCTCCATCAGGTTCTTTCCGTTTCAGAATGCCTCCGCCCACGCTACACATCCTTGTTTGCTCCTTCACAAGTGGCCTCAAATTTATGGCAGAGACCTGTCTTGGTACAGACACATTCGGTAGTAACCCATTTCTCCACTCCAAGTCACCACCTCCAGGGCCAGAATTGAGATCGAGGCCCAGCTTTCCCCATCTTTCATTACTATCAAATGCTCCATTACTACCAACATCGTGAATAGGGCGCTGAACACCATATGCATGTGGATACTGGAAGGAAATGGCAGCTCCATTTCCGACCAATTGAGAAGGGATAGCAGAAAATCGCCCACCACCAGCAGGATCCATATATCCGGAAGGCCCACCTGCCAAGGCAGACGTAGGAAGAGAGCAGCTATTCCCAAATGGAAACATTGGATACTGATATGGAGAAGGCTGAAAAGGCACAGCAAGAGATGATGCTACAACAGATCCCCTGTAGGCATCAGGATAAAATGACAAACTAGACGCTGGACCACCCATAATGTGATGGTGACCACCACTTGTACCAGCAATCGGAAATGTTTCTCTATCAGGCAATGTAGACGGCGAAACACTTACTGAATAGTTTGTCCTAAGGGGATTCCAGACAGAGAAGTTCCCGGCATCAGACGGAATAATTTTAGGTCCAAAAGATGACTGGAGAGGCATGTTGTTACAAAAAGGTTGACTGTATGATGTTTGCTCAACAGGGATTTCCTCAATGACAGGCCCATTGTTCAAATCAAAATCTCTCTTACTGCTTGTTTTGCCATTTGGAATATAACTGGACGGCAATTGCTCGACAGAAGGAATTGAGGCTTCAACTCTATGACTGTTGTTAGTAGGCTGTTCTACAATGTCTGAAGCTTCATCGATTTCATTCAGATCAAACTCAAAACATCTGGAGCTACGTAAAGATACTGTAGCGGTAAGCTCACAAACAGAATTATGTCCAACATCAGACTCCTGTTCAGAACTTTTATCTGCTATATTAAGGTCAATATCTAATGGTGGGCGTGCTAGTCTGCATGTAGCACCATCAGGATAAGAAACCTCGCTCGAACATAAAGGTAGGTCCATTACTTCTCTTGACTTGGCTGAATGACATACACTTGTCAACGCTAATCCCTTCTGTACGAGTTCATTTTTGCTCCTCAACAAGTCATCGGATGGGACAGAGGGCCCCTTAGCAGCAGCAGTCACTGTATTTGATGTCGGACAAGCATCTGGTGCAGTTGAAACAGGAACTTGTAAGGGGCTAGCTGAGAAAACAATAGCATGACAAGGACCAGCTACAGGCTCCATATGTTTTCCCTCATCATTGAAGCCTTCATTCAAATCAAATTCATGCTTTGGATCAACATTTGAACCTCCTATAGCAGGTATTGTAGCCGCATCAACTGCAGTAACACCACAGTCCTCCCTTGTATTTCCTCGATATTCACCTTCATTTGTGCTGGGATGTAAATCTCTTGGCAAAATACCTGCAGAAGAACACAAAAAAGTTTCTTTGTTGTCAACATGCTCATCCTTGCAGCCAGTATCTATACCCAAACCAGTGCGATGCACTCCCAGTGTTTCTCGTTTTTCACGCACTTGTGATGGGTCATTTCGTAGGATTAATGTTCTCTTACCTTCTTCATCAGCATAGTCACAGAGTTCAACAGATAAGGTTTTGTCCACATTGATAGCTGCATTTACAGGATCCGTATGTCGACTTGTTCTCGAAGAAATCACTGGCATCTCATCTGTATTCCTAGATTCAGACTGCAACAAGGGTGGATTTTGCTTAATCAGACCATTGCATCCAGGCTCCACATAAACGTCCATTTTTACAACATAATTATAATTAATTGAAGGGTATGTAGTATTGCTGTGAGTTGTGTTCTTAGACTTATCATCCAAAGACAAATCCTTAATTTTATTTCCAGCTTTCACATGACAGCATTCATCTTTAGCATCTCCCCCGATATCGTTCATATCAGCTTCACCCCTTCCTGTGGTGCAGGGAACGGCGACTTGTTCATCTGACATCCTGTTGTCTCTCAAGCAGCCTTCCTCTTTTTGATGAAATTCCTCATCAGCAATCCCCAGGTTCTGAGAAGGTCCTCCATCATTTACTTTAAAAACACCGGAATTGATATTACAATCTTTCACACGAACATCAGCTGATGGCACATCTTCCAGCTGAATCAGATCATCAACACGCACTTGTTTTTCGTCTACAATGTAGTGGATACCAGAGTTCTCATCAATCGTGGAAGATTTATGCGGAGAGATGGCAGGCGACACAACACCAGAATTGGAGAAAACTCCAGTAGCTACACTGGCAAGCAGATTAACTCCGAAATCATCGCCATCCGACATTGTCAGGACAACCTCTGAGAGCCGGACACAAGCTTCTATTAGCACATCTATGGAGCTAAAAGAAGAATGGTGTGCGTTTGTTAGTTTCATCTCATTCCTAACAGTAGAATACGCATCATTTGCTACATTTTGTGATTGACTAGTGTCTACACTTCTCTGATGTTCAGCAGCTAATGAACCACCATTTCCATCTGTTTGATGAGAATCATGTTTTGCATTCAAGCAGGAATCTAACTTGCCATGCATCTCTGAAATAACAGGAGACGACGCTATACCATTTCTACATGGAAACCTATTGGCAGAAGCTACAACTGAACTTTGATCAGGTCGCCACACTATGTTAGAGTTGTCAAAAGATAGCTTATGATTGTTCCCTTCATCAACATTCCCTACATGAACTGAACAATCAGTAACATTATGTGGCACTTGTTCAATAAGTGAGCTTCTGTTTGACGCTGTTTCTTTAATGACACCTGCATTGTGAGCCTTAGATAATCTTCTGTGCTTCGTATCTTTCCCTGTGACTTTATCCAGATTCTTAGAATCGGTTTTGAATCTCTTCGCATCTGCCTTTCCACATGGCACCAAATATTTAACATGGTCACTCGAACACTGGCTATTCGTGTGCGACTGGCTTGAACTACTACTATGTTCCTCCCTTGCCAATGTCTGAGGTGGCTCAGAGCTTCTACCATCAACAGATATTCTTGATTGCCCGTTCTTACAGTCAGGAATAGTTGATAAGTTTGACAATGGTGGTCTAACACTACTTTGATACGCAGACCCAGACTTTACATTTGATGCTTCCTGAGCAAGTTTAACTGAGCTAGGTTTCAAAGAAGAGTGACGTGTAACAGAGCTCTGGATTGCTGCCTCATATGATCCACTAGAATTTCTATACACAGTAATGCCATGAGAATCATCTTTTGACCTACCTGACGATGGGACAGCTTGACCATAAGCAGATGTTTCATCATTGACGCTCATTTCAGCCTCCACACGTTTCTTCCATGTATCAACCAAACTCTTTGCTTTCTTCTGAATCTCAGAGTTTTTGTGAGAGCGTAGATAATTAACAGATTTACCAATGTTACACATCTGTAATGCATAAAGATTCACAGGAAGCTTAACCAGCGCACGAAGTAAAACCAAGAGGAAATTCTCTACAGATTCATCACTGTCTTTTACATTCCCATGATCACCAACTTTACCCTTGTGAACCTCCTGCAGCCATTCATCCAATACAACTAAACCTTTAAGCTGTATGAACTGAGTGAGGTGGTCAAGGTTATCTGTGGTAGCTATAATACTGACAAGCATTGACCGCCCAGCCAAGTCTATTTTTCTCCGAGAACCCTCAGGCTGCATGAGACGCACAAGCCCTGCTACAGCCTCAGAATCTACAAGTCCTCTTTCAGCGACCTTAGCGATTTCTACATTTAAGGAGTTTTCTAAGGAGTTTTCAGAGTTCAGCCGACCAGAGTCCGCACGTGCAATTTGTTCACGCTTAGCAGGCTCAGACAACTGATCTACACGATCTCTCTTCTTTACTTTTCTTTTAGAAAACAGGTTAGTACTATTCTGCACACTATCCGGACTAAGATTTTGAGAAGTAGCTGGTGAGCTATTTGGTAGTTTTGGAGAACGAGGGCCTTGTTGCAGTTGAACTGATGCATGCATTTCAATACCTGTTTTTTGTAAGAGTTTATCTACTTCTTCTTGCCGTTCCTGGAAAATTCATCCCAAGACAAAAATAGAAGTTAGAGAGCAAAAGGTAAGCGCTATCGGTTCCGGTAATCAAAACCAAAAGAAGACAGGATGAACATCCAACTACATTGACAGGGCATCAACTCACATCAATAAAATCGCGATCAGAAAGCCACCAAAAACACTTATTTGTAATGTCATAAACTCGGCGACACACAAATGAAGCAACTCCTGCAGGAAGTTCAGCACCTTTACGCAGAAAAGCTACTTTACACGGATGGAGTAGTGACGCAGCCGGTATCTCATCCCTGTGGAACGAATAGAACACTTCATTTGGTGCAGCTTCAAGTGCAACACCTTTCAGAAGTTTGACTTCAGCCGTTCGATAAAGCCGATTGACACCAAGTGTTATATTACTTTCTTGATCTGACGTCAACGAACGAATTATACCTACAAAAGGAGGACGGTCTTGTGCCGGCTTGAAAAGAGCACAATCACCTATACTAATCTTCCGACCGTCCTACAATATAAACAACCTATGAATAAAAATAGCACTTGAAATTTCTAAGCGGCCGTCATAAAGAAATAAAAGTACATTTCACAAGTCCAAGAGCAACACAAAGTTTGGATGCTGTAAGCAGCAACAAAATGTAATTTGTCACAGGCTGACAACATGCATTGAACATCCAAGTTCAATTTACCAAAATGGTTTTCAAGGAACAACTAACAAGAAGAGGGGGTGAAAAACCACAGAACAAGCTGACTTCATATAAATTTAAAACGTACATAAACCACTGGATAATTGAGCAGATAGAACTTCCAATGCTTAAACTACTCGGCCACGACCCACCCCAACCCCCCACTAACATAAAAATCTACCCCTTGTTTGGATGAAGGGATTTCGAGAGACATGGGAGGGGGGATTCTCTTGGTTAGTTAGCAAGTTAATGATCCATTTTCCGCCTCTTCGTCAAATCAAGGTCCTTCCAACATACTAAATATTCGAAAGGAAAACGCCATCGCCTCACCACCACCACCCTTTAGCCCCCCTTCACCCGCCCATGCTAATATCCAAGTCCAAACAACGCCTTTACAACATAGTATCGAAAATAACCATTTCTAAGACGTAAACAATCCTACGCAAGCAATATACTTAAAAACGTCATCAAATACAAGAGAACAACAATGATGATATACCCTGAAGAAGCAACCACCAGAAGAACCATTGGAGGGAACACCAGGAGAGACAGCTAAAGCGGGAGAGACCGACCACATGTGCCGACTCCGTTTCCTATTATCGACACCTTCCCTCCCATGCAACAGCATAGCCTTGCATTTATCCCCAATTTTCCCTCCTTCACCATCAATTCCTTCCCCTCTTACTTCCAACCACTTCCCCCTTCTTTACTCAATCAATCCAACGACATAAGTCCGATTTCGACCGATTTCCAAACAACTAATCAAACCCTAGATTTCTTCTATCCACAAAATAGTACAGTAACACAAAATCGAACTAAATTAAACTAATTAAACTCCGAACCTCGACCGAACACGAATCGAACCAAATTAAACTAATTTCCCCTCTTTACACAAACCCTAGATTTCCTCTATCCACAAAACAACACCACAAAACTAAAATCAACTTCATAATTACCTTAATTCCAAAAAATTCAACACTTCAGCAACCTCATACACAAATTAATCGAACTAATTAAACTAATTCCCCACTTCATACAAACCCTAGTTTTTTTCAATTTACAAAATAACAACACAAAACTAAAATCAACTCTATAATTAACTTAATTCAACCAATTTCCACCAAATTCGACACAAGAAACATCAACAACACACTAATCGAACTAATTAAACCAATTTTTTCGCCCTTTTCCAAAAAAAAAAAAAACCCTAGATTTCATTCATCCACAACAACAACGACGACGACGACGACATCAAATTACGATAAAGTTACTTAGATCGAGCTAATTCGACGAAAATAAAGGGGAATTTAGGGTTGAATTTGCGATTTAATTGGAGAAATCGAGGATCTAGAGAGAGAAATTTAGTTGAGTTTTCTTTTTTTTGAGTTTTAGTTTTTGAGTGTGTATAGAGGAGAGATAAAAGTGTAAGATGATACATGTACACAATGCGTACATTAAGTTTTGTACACAACCCGTAATTGCATGACACGTGGCAGATTTGGTCAAAGATAAAATTTGAGTAATTGCGCCATTAAGGATTTTAGATTATTTATTGAATAAATATAATAATAATAT
>JAUEKU010069390.1:0-22663 GCA_032274805.1 Gypsophila paniculata | reverse complement strand
TTTTTTTTTTTTTTTTTTTTTTTTTTTTTTTTTCAGATAACCCTTTCTTACCAAATGTATTTATCATTTCATGAAGGAAGTTTTAGGTGGTCTTTGAATATAATCATGATCAATCTTTCAATAGTCCTCCTTGTCTGAGCTTCCTCTCTACCGCCAATCCCAGCTACATCCCTATTATTATTTTATTATTTTTCATCAACATTGTGACATATACAACGGGGGAGAACATTCGAAGACTAGTAAGTAACATTCACGCCTCATCTATTCTCACCGTCATATAAACTAAATAATCATTACTAATTTATCATACCATTACATCCATACAACAAATCAAGGAATATATTCCGCAAATAACAAATCGCCACATGACAAGTCATGTCACAAAACACACTCTTAAACAACACGATCTCAAAAATTCGTACCAAAAAAATAAAACTCCCGACGTGAGACGTTACTAGTTCATACTAAGCACTAAAACAATACAACTCCACTAAAGTCTTGCACACTCATGTAGACCGTAGACGTGTGGCAAAACCCCGTCGTTAAAACTTTAATAATGGCACTTAACAACATTATCCCCTTCCCAATTTTCGCGCCAATTCCAACCACCACCACAACCACCGCGACAACCACCGTCGTACGCTTCTCACGGTGGAACAACGCCAACGCCGAGCACTTCATCCGCCGCACTCAACACTCCATCGACGACGACCTCCGCCGTCACCGCCGCTTTCAAACCGCCCTCAACCTCGCCAATAACCACTCTCCTCCGCCGTCAACTCCGCCGCAACTTCCGCCGCAGAAGTCGAAAGGTACGCCGTCTTCGCCGTCACTCTCTTCCATCCCTGGGAAAAAATCGAAGTATTCGAAAGTAAATTACCGAAATACCCCTCCGAAACCTAATTATCGACGTAATTTTGATAATCGATCGACGTTTCGAAAGGTTTCGAAACGTTTCGAGTCGGAAGACAACGAAACGGCTGATGAAAACCCTAATTTTCGAGATAATTATGTTTCGAAACGTTCGGAGTTGTCGGAGAACGAAACGGATGATGTTAATGAAAATGTTGGCGAAACGGCGGAAGAAAACCCTAATTTTCGAGATAATTATGCACATCCGGCGTTTCGGAAGGTGTTGAAACGGTCGAAACTGCCGCGGGAGAGAGAAACGGCGGGGGAGACGGCGGTGGTGAAGGTGAGCGAAGGTGGCGCGTTGAGTTACGTGGTGCCAGGGGCGCCATTTGAGTTTATGTATAGTTATACGGAGGCGGTGAAGGGGGTGAAGCCGATGGCGTTGAGGGAGGCGGCTGTGGCGCCATTTGGGCCGGGGACAATGCCAAGGCCGTGGACGGGGAGGAAGCCGTTGAGTAAGAAAATATTGCCAGAGTTTGACTCGTTTAAGCCACCTCCACCGGGGAAGAAGGGGGTGAAGCCGGTGCAGAGGCCGGGGCCGTATTTGCCGGGGTCGGGACCGAGGTATGTGATGACGAGGGAGGAGATTTTGGGGGAGGAGTTGAGTCCGGTCGAGGTTAATGAGTTGATTGAGGGGTGTCGGAAGAGTAAAAGGCAACTTAATATGGGTATAGCATTTCTTTTACTTGTTTTCTATGCCTTTGATTGATCTTGTTTGCTTGGTTTCATATTATAATATCGTCTCGTTTTGATGCAAATGATATTTCGAACTTAATGCACCTGAAGCGAACTGAATTTATCTGAAATTGTAGAAAGTTAGGTTCTTACTTCCACAGGGAATGGCTTGAGAAGGATTGAGTTTGATTGGGATTTGTATGAGGTTTAGTTTTGGCTTGGTTTTGTACTATCATACCGTCTCGTTTTGATACAAATAATAATGAAGAACCTAGTGAACCTGAACTGAATTGATCTAAAATTAATTTGTTTGAATTAGAAGTAAGGTTCTTACTTTCGTAGGGAATGGATTGTGAAGAATTGAGCTTGATTGGGTTTTGTATGAGGTTTAGTTTTGGCTTGGGATGTTAATGTGATGAATGACGATCATGGTAGAATTTAATGTTTGCGTTAATACCATTGTGTGTCGAGTTTGGCTCTTAAATCAATGAAACCTTTCTATCATGGTTGAGTGAGAGTTGTGGAAATAGCATGGAGGAGGGGACAATGGGGTCAGTTATTAAGCCCGTTAAGGGGGGTAAGAAAGCTTAGCGGCAGATTAATGTGGGTATCAAGTTTCCTGATTTAGTATTTCAGTTTGAATGATATAGCAAAATGGGAAGTAATTTCAGTTTGCTCGATTTGAATTGAGAGTATTTGATTGGCGTTAGTATGTGCTTTTGCTCTTGTCTGGACTGTTAATGTGGTGAAATTAGATCATTGCTGAGTGAAGTATAAACCTTTTTATCGATGCGAATTTGTCTGATAGCTTAGGATATTGTTTTAGGGTTTGAAGTTGGGCTTGCCAAAGTCTAAGAGTCTGTGGTTCCAACTTCCTGTGACTGATGATTCACCGAGGATGTTTGCATTGAGCTATGAATATACAGAGGATTTATTGAGCCCTCGTGAACCAACTTTGTTCTACACTCTTCTGTTGCAACATGTTGAATGTGTTGGCTTGTTCGATGATAATGTGGTGTCTGTATATATAGATATGGTATGACCGAAAAATGCCGCTTGTATTTTACTTGGATTCACGAGTGCATTTTCGGTTGTGGAAGTGGGGGAGGGGGCTTGATTGTCATGAGTGGCTTTCTTAATTCTGTTTTCTTTGATCTGTGTAGGCAGAGATGGTTTGACGCATAACATGTTGGATAACATCCATGCTCACTGGAAGCGACGGAGGGTTTGCAAGATAAAGTGCAAAGGTGTTTGTACCGTAGACATGGACAATGTTTGCCAGCAACTAGAGGTTAGTGTTTTGTGATCTTAAAACTCAGAATATAGTTCATGTTAATTTGAATTTAGTTGGGACAATCTATACAAGCTAATTTAGAGCAGTGTTGAATGTCATAACATTATTGGTCAAACGCCCCACTCACCATGTTTCACCGTGCTTGATGTTGAGTTTGGTTCAGCAATTACTGAGTATTCTATTTTAATTTTTTAGACTATAAATGATCTGTGATTTGGCTTGCACTGCACAGCCTTTAACAGTGGGTGATTTGTCAATCCAAATCTCATTGCAGGAAAAAACCGGAGGGAAAATTATATTCCGTAGAGGAGGTGTTGTGTTCCTGTTCCGGGGTCGTAACTATAACTATAAGACTAGACCTCGCTTTCCTCTTATGTTATGGAAACCTGTTTCACCTGTCTACCCCAGATTAGTCAAACAAGCTCCTGAAGGTCTGACATTGGAGGAAGCAAAAGAGATGCGGAAGAGAGGACGTGACTTGATACCAATATGCAAGCTTGGTACTTTTCTTCTTCATCAGGGACTTGTCTCTTGACAAAGTTTATTTACATTATCGTTAAATAACACAAGGGTTTGTTCCTCATTTACATTTACAGGGAAAAATGGTGTGTATGTGAACCTAGTGAAAACTGTCAGAGAGGCGTTTGAAGTATGTGATTTGGTGAGGGTAAATTGTCAAGGATTAAACCCAAGCGACTACCGTAAAATTGGGGCTAAACTTAAGGTGTGTATCCATTATTCAAAGTTTACTTAGGCCAAAACCTTGTCTTGTTTGTTTATGTGTGTCCAGCAGACACTGATTTTGTATCTTCACCTTCAGGATCTTGTCCCATGTGTGCTAATCTCGTTTGAATTGGAACACATACTTATGTGGAGAGGAAAAGATTGGAGTCCATCTCTCTTGCAACCTGAAGCTGGTAACAAGGGTTACGAGATTTCTGAAAGTGACAGAGATGCGTTCCTTGGCCCAGATACTTCTGATCTCTCCTTTTCAGATGACGAACAAGAGACGGAGTCAGACTCATCAAACATTCCAAATTGTAAAACATTTGATGAAATGTCTACTTCGAGCGAGGTTTTGACAAATGATTCTGAAGTGGGTGTCATGGCAGATGAGGGTGCATTTTTTGAGAAGGATGATTTGATATCTGACGTCAATGTTGAGATTCTAAATCAAACAAATGATATGGGAATAAAAGATCTTGGAAATGAAATCTCTGATAATGCAATAAAGTCTGATGTTTATTCCGGTGAGGGAGAATCCCAGACTGTCATTGATTTGTGTGATGTGGTTCCGACTTCTGCTGAGTGTATCAGTGATTTGGAAGGTGTGGTAGAGAGTTCATCTGGAAGTTCGGTAGCTAATGGAGGACTGGAAACCATGGTTGAGGACACTCAAGAAAGCAGTCCTTCCTTGGTGCCTTCACCATGTACAGAAGGTGTACTTAATCTTCTAACACAGGCTTTAGACAGCGGAAGGGCATTAACTCTGGACGATACATCTTTAGATGCAGACATCATTTATGAAAAATCAGTTGCCTTTGCCCAGGTAGCTCCGCCTGGACCTGCTTTTGTACACCGGCCTCGAAAGGTGGTCTTTCAAAAATCTGAAAGCCAACAAAGTGTGGTTGCAGAAGTGGACACGACAATGCATGAGCCAGTGCGAGAAACGAAATCATCTAGAAAGCCATCAAAGGAGAGGAAGAGCCCTAAGACTCCAAAAATAGAAGATTCTACAGAGGAGTTTCTTGATGTGGTTCCCCAGGGAAGCCTAAAAATTGACGAACTTGCTAAATTGCTGGCTTAATGGGCCATGTATGTGATTGTTGTATAATCTTCATCTGTATATTGCATTATGAAAATCTTTTTGTGATACCGTCTTACACTTGCTGCTGGAAAATCGCTGTTCTGATGTCATGTGTCTTCTCTCAGATCCTGTTTTTTTTTTGACCATTTTATCATTATCAGTTGTGGCAGCGTGATTGCTGATATGCATTCGATCAGCTTTTCCATAACTGACAATGCTACATGTCTCTTAGCTTTTCCATAACTAACGATGCTATGCATTAAATCTTTCTCCGTGTACATGTCAAAGTTTACCTCTTATAGCATTAACGTCTTGTGTTTAACGCTACGGAATACAGTTTTTGATGTCTGATTATGTGTCCTTGCCGCATTGCTTTCATACTAACAATGATATGGTTTCAGATGTATCCTTGTGATTCTTTTTGTTACAGGTTTCCTCGAACCAGGATTAATGGCACTTTGTTTTGTCAGTTGAAGCAGCAAATACAAGAGCAAATTCCATTAAATTTCCCTCCTTATGCTCTTCTGCTTGCTTGTAGGCTGTGACCAGACAGAAGTTGAACGCCATTTGTTTTGAACCGGATGCTAAATTGAAGCAGCTAAATCGCTCCGTGTATGTATCCTCCTCGCTTCTTCTTGCTATTTGTTGCTCCATTCAGTATCCAGGTTTATGTTCTGCTTGATATTTGATGTTCCCTCTTGAAGCATACTACTGTTCACTTGTGCACACACATAAGCAATAGCATCTGTTACAGAATGATGACAATTTATGCAGCTTCTCTATCACACTAATACCCACTCTAATCAATCCATTTCTTTACGTTTTTCTTTTTAGGTTTATTCATTCATTTTTTTACGTTTTGGTTTTAGGTTAACTTTGGGCTGAATTTCGAGTTAAAAACTATCTGTTCCCCACTTGCATGTTGCATCTGATCTTCCTTACAAAATCGATAAACTTTTCTTTTTAAGAAATGGATGGATGGAAGGAGGTACTCTTTTGCCATTCTCATACTTGATCATGGAGCTTCTGTGTTCTTCCCCGATAATGTGAAAATGAGAAATGTAGATTCTCTGTATTTTTATTTTTATTTTTATTTTTTTTTATTGTTCTCTTTGGTTTCATCATGAGATAGTCTCGTACAAAAATCTACGAGCTATGATGATGTTTTGTTCGACAAGGTTGGCTACGACATGTGTCTTATGGTAGGACATGTTGAGTTTTCAAGGTTGTTTTTTTTGGGGAAGTTCTCAACTCATGATTGTTAGAGTACGAAAATCAATCCTGGACTCTGATTAGGTTTTTAGCTAGGTTGATTCCTCGACATGGTATTAGAGGCATTACGATTTACGACCAGAAGGTCGCGAGTTCGAATCTCTACCACCCCGAGGAAGCGTGTTAGAGTATAAATTCAATTGTAGAAGCTGGTTCCTTAACAATGATTTCCAAAACCTCAAACTAGATTACCAGGACATGTTGACTATTACGGAGTTTTATATTCAGTATAGTCAAAGATTCAATATTCTTTGGCATGGAATTTTGAAAATTGATTACGTTTCTATTTATATTTTATGCACCGTTCGACACAATCTTTATTTCAAATTATTTATTAATTTAGGTGTTTTATACAAGGTAGGACTCTACAATCTACATGCTTACATCTGAACTGTTTATACCTTGCTAGTTGCAGGAGCCGAAAATTGGGGTAGTACTATTGTCGTTTGCCACAAATGTTTATGATTAAATTAATGTATTTTTGGTATGCGTTGATTACAAGGAAAATTGCACCCTCGGCTAAAAAACAGTCTCTCTCGCACCAACTTGTAGCTTTTCACAAACTTTTAGAACATGCTTTCGGTGAATTTTACACCTAAACAATTTGGGGTAGTTAACTAGTTATACTTTCCCCCAAAATGAAAGGTCGGTTTACTTTCATAATGAAGGGTTTATCACTATACTCTATTTTTATCCAAATTATCTCATGATAGACAGGTTGTGTCGTGTTATCAGCTGTGTTGTGCCCTGTTTCGTGCTAATTCTATTAATTTGATCAGACTTCGGTCTGGTTTGTTGGGCCTATTTTTTCTTAAAAGGCCACCAAAACCCAGGTGTCGATCTAAAGCTCGTCATGTCGGTGCGGTGCAGCTAGTTGTGTCACTCAATTTTACCATTTTATGTATTAGAAATTGATTTATTTTTCGTATCGATATTAGGCCGCCGAACTAGGTGGTTGTGTAGTGTGTTTGTGTCATGCTTGGCACGTAAATTTTTGGAAGTTTAAACCGAGTTGGCCCCATGGATTGTTGTGTGATGAACTGTGCCAATCTACTGAATTGTCGTGTCTAGATTGTACGCGTGGTTGGGTTGTGTTGGGTCCCGCCGGCATGACCTCGCGAACCACGTTCCATCCTCAAAGTCGTCGGTTTTATTTTGCATTTTCGTAGGCGTGAAAAATGTAAAGTAAAGCCGATAGCATTCAAATTTTATTATATTTCTTTATCGACATTTCTCGTAAGGATTTATAATCTCTTTTATTCCTAGTTTTTCTCTTTAATCTTCCTCCGTGTAAAATTATACATAAATTCTTAGTTAAGACGGTTATATTTTAGGTCAAATAATGTGAATAAAACAAAAACAAAATCTATAGGGAAAAATAAAAGACTTGATTTATATGTATAAGTATGATTATACTTAGCTCATTTTATTATTAAGACGGATTATTCGTGAGGGAGACTTATGCTACATTATAAATCGTATCGTAAAATCGATAAGAGTCCTATGTAATCATGACAGCAGACAAATGACCTAGAGTTCAGACTGACTTGATCAACCCTATCACTGTCAGTCTGTCATCCATCATCCTTACTTCCTTTTCCCTCGTGAAACTTAATTAGCATTAAAAACATGAAAACCACGTGCATATTAACATAGGAATAAAAAAAAAGGTTGAAATATTCACGACGTCAAATAAAAGTAAACAGTCTTAAATTTTGTTTTTATTTTTTTTTTTTCATACTCCCTATATCTTTCTTTATATACACTCTTAGATACTCCTTAAGACTTCAAGTCTAAGAGATTATTTTATTTGTGTTACTTTTATTACTTGGTTTGATTTGTCTTAAGTCTAAGACGATCTAATAAGAAATTTAGTGTTATTTTTTTTATCAGGTACATAATTTTCTCGTCTATTTTACTGTTTTCTAAATATTTATTGTTGTTTTAGTTATAGAGTTAATATTATTTCACTTTTTTATGTGATTCAGGGGATAGTTTTAAATTTTGTTTCTGGGAATTGAATATTAATTGCTACATTAAATTGGGTTCTCTTCATTTTTTTTTTCTGGGTATTCAGTTTTCTTCAGTTGTTGAGCACGTTTGTTTAATCAATTTGCGTGTTTTAAGTAACGGATGAACACTAGGACTCATGTGAGACCATCTCATGGTACAGACTTCTTATAAAGCTAAATAACTATGGAGTACCATTTAATGTGAGGTCTCCGTCTCATATGATAATTTGTGTATAGTTTGATTCCTTGCAACTTTAAACATTGTGTCTTTTATTTTGATAGTAATAAATGATGGGTTTAGTAGGCAGTTTTTGCTAATTGTGTATTCCCACGGAAAGATCATATAGTTCTATAGTAGTCTCAATCGATTGTTGTGAGACCGTCTTGCAGAAGTTTTAAAATTTTCTTCTTCAATCGTGTAATAATAGACCATCTTACCACGAGAATTTGTGTACTAAATAATCTTGTAAAACATGTTTTTCTTCTTTTTTTCAAAGACCGTCAAAAGAAGTCACATAAAAAGTTACATAAGGCAGTCTTACATAAAAATTTGTGTGGGACGATACAGATTCATATTGGTGTTGAGTTACCCTACTGTTTCTGAGCTAGAAATAGCTTTCTTTCTAGTCTATCAGCAGAAGACTCGTTCGGTTTGTTTGCCTTAACCTTAAGCCTTCATGGTACCATATACGGAGTATAATTTCTTTTGGGTGTGGGATTTATTGGACAAAATCATAATAGCTCGTAAAATCCTTTGCGTTTCTATATCACGAATCAGATGATAGCAGTCCTGTTTTCGGTTAAGGTTCACTTGAAACGACTTCTCTAAACGGGAAGGTTGCAATTTCTGCTGCTTGGAGCGGGAAATATATAATTTTGCTTATAATTTTGTATTCCGTATTTTTTAGATCCTGTGGGCTGTAGCATGGAGGATGACAGCGGACTTGAACTTAGCTTGGGACTAGCATGTGGTCGTTCTTCTTCGAAAGATACGAGTGACAGTTCAGCTGATGGTAGAACGTACACTGATGAGAGAACCAGCAAGATTTTGAATGATTTCAAAAAGTTCCTCAATGCGGATGTTCCATTATCTTTCCGAACAACAAATCCAGAAAAACATCAGGACAACTTTAATTTGCATCCGACAGCTTTCGGTGGAAATGATTCAATTAATGAGACAAGAGGTTGTGAGAAAAAGCGTAAAAGCATATATTTTGGGACAGAAACCAACAATAAAAAGCAAGCGACCGAATCTTATAGTTCTGTCGTACAAGGAAAGGGTAAAAACTCGCACATATCTGTTACTACTGATGACGGTTCAACTGGAGATAATGAAGATGTGGCAGAATCAGACGTAGAGGGCTCAACGTCTAGATGCGTGTGGCACCGTGATGGTGGTTCTAGAGCACTTGCTGGAAGTGCTACCTCTTCTCGAGCTCCTAAGAAAACCGCTGGACAGTCAAGTAATAGTGCTTCTTCATTCTCTGTACAAACGATGAACATCTTGGGCGTTCCTTATTCGATAACCATTGAAGAGTCATCATCAGCAAGTGCACCAAGCACACCAATTTATCCGATAGCTATGCAGAGCGTCCCCCCTTCAAATGGTCGACAGAGCATTCCTCGTGTTACAAGTACCGGAAGTTTGCCAGTGAGTTCTACATACTCATCGATGAATATTCCAGATAACGAGAGTCCTTGGGGAATGGCTCAATCTCAACTCGTCCATTCTCCTTATGCTGGAAGATCGATACCAACTAGAGGTAAATGTGTGTTCAGCATTAATCTATGTAATAAAAGCTCTGTATAGCCCCACCTAGATTTGACTTTCTTATTGACCTGTCTCCTTTCTGACTCCTCACTCCGTTGATATGCAGTTTCTATGCAAATGACAAATCTTAGTTCATCGGAACCTACACAGCCTGACGTGCATCGACTAGATAAGCTTATAGGTCTGCCTAAATCAGTGGGTGAGGAAGGTCCCTTGTCTCACCCAGAAGGCGAAGCTGGCAGACGATTAATCAGTAGTTTCCAATCTGAATACCTAGCCATTAGACCCGGGATTGCTGCCGAGTTAAAGTTTAGTGGATCTGGCTCCTTTCCCGATCTACCATGGGTTTCTACAACAGGATCAGGGCCAAATGGCAAGACGATTTGTGGCGTTACATACCAATACACCACCAACCAGATTAGAATTGTATGTGCATGTCATGGACTTCATCTGTCCCCAGAAGAGTTTTTACGACATGCCAGTGAAGACCAACCTAGTGCAATTACCTCCTCCGGCTTTGCATCTCCAGCCACCACTTCAGCTATGACTGATTGTTTGTGATTGGAACCCATCTGGACCTTCTGATTACTCCATGAAAGCTATGTAAACTTTCATTAACTCCGACTAAACATGATCCTTGATACGTTAACGTTGTAGCTGCAACGACTATCGGCGTCATAGGTTGGGCACCTCTTGACGTATTTATCTTTGGTATATGCTTGCGCGTTTTAGGTAGGGTTGCAAACTTGCAATCGATTCAACAATAACTAGGAATTCGTCTAGATTTCGCGTTTTGCTTGTTTCACTTGAGCTTGTATATAGAGTAATACTTATTCTCATATGAGACGGTTGTACCATCTCACAATAACTAGGAATTAGTCTCGGATCATAGAGTAATCATAGTTTTTCCCTCATCTGAGGATGCACATTTGGAATCTATTACTTGTCGTAGTCGTGGTGACCTTTATAAAGCTCTATTATACACCCTTTGGTACGTTCGGTATGAGCCTATTAAATTTATACCGTACCTAATTTGTTTAACTGTCATCCAAAAAACAAAGCCGAAGTTGATCTCTAATTTCATGTCCTTGATCGATCTTTAATTCAAAATTAAAGTAGATAAATTAACGGAAATAGAAATAACAAAATTAAAACTTGTTATCAAATACATTCCTGATCATCTTTGCTTAAATGCTTAACTGTATAGTCCCACTCTGGTAGTAGTATGATACGATATCATGATATTCTTACCGTGAAACAAATATTGCAATAGCCGTTTATATCAATTTCCATTTTCTTTATCGTTTTGTTCAAGTTCGACTCACACTACATCAACAAGAATCGATCTCTTAAGATGTCTAAATAAGTTATAGAGTGCCTTAGCTTTACACCTATCAACCAAACTATCCAAATTTGAACTCGACAGGTATACGCATATGACAAGACTATTTAAACAATAAAAGTACGTTATTTCTAAGAGTAATTTAGCATTGTCGTACGCATATACCCGTATCAATGCCGTACTTTCTACTCCCTAAAATAATAAAAAAAAAATTTGAACTAAATTTCAAGTACTATATAAAATCATAACAGATTTTACCAGAATTAACTACCATTTCAAAAAACAGTTTTACAAGAACATTTTTTTTCTTTCAAGTTTCTTCTTTTTCTTTTTAATTTAATCCAAAAAAAATTACTCAACCATGGCAGAGCCATCCGACAGCAAAACCCGAGACTTCGCCTTCGTTCTAAAACCACCGAATGTACTGAAAAGAGCGGTCGAAGCTCTGTCCGACCTACATTTCAACGGATTCAACCCGAAACAGAAGGCACTGATCCAAGTTGGAGAATACGGTTTCGACCTCACAGTCGGGGTCGTAAACCCGGACTGTGACAGACAAATAATCGGGTATTTTCGGCTGACAGCGACCGAGTTGGAGGACTTTCAGTGTACTAATCCTGTGCAAAAAAGGATTTCTGTAAGGCCACTTTATTCTGTTCTTAAAGATTCTGACAGGTTCGAGCACGATTCAGTGTCGATTTTTTCAGTGAAGGGATCGAAAAAGCTTTCGTTACAATGGGGTAATAGTGTTCATGGTAAGAAGAATTGATGAATTTGGTTTTAAGCATTTGAAAATAAACGGTTTTGACGGGGCATGTGTTAGAAAAACCGTTGAAAAAAAAGTATGAATTTGTTGCTTGTTTATTTGATTGGTTAAATGATGATGATTATTTGCAAATATTTTTGATTAGTTTTGTGGGTATACCTTTATTTTATCGTCTATTTCGTCATGTTAAAAATTTTCATTAGTTTTCGTTTTTGATGAACCTAAAGAATCACTATTGTTTGGGTCCGTGTTATGATGAAATAAAGTAAAATGACTCGGAAAACTGGCTACATAGTTTTTGTTGTTGTGAAATACACTGCTGTTATTCATATTCAATTAATTTGCATTGAAATTTTCGTTATGATCATCTGAAAAACAACCGATATACATTGGTAACTTTGGATAGACGTCCTTTTTGTATAAACCTTTCGTATTCCTTCCGATTAAATCGGTTTGGAAACAATGATGTTTGAATGTGCCTAAAATTGGGGAGTTTTTTCCGATATTTATTACAGATTTCGGTCATGGTTTTCCAATCAAGTTAGACTTGTATAAAGTCAAATCGACGCTAACAATGTTCCCGAAGGAAGTCAAATACGGGCTTGAGGCAGTTATACCAACATATCTCTTGAGAGAGACACTAACAAAAGTGCTTCAGCTGTGGCCCAAACGTCGTCCTAGAAACGGTCCTTACTTCTTACTCGATTCTCCTCTCTTTTCCGACATCTAAATAATACTCGTATTACACAATATCAAGAGTGTCCGGTTTATTTAGTTTGTCATTCTGTTTTCCTTCTTAAACACTATATTGCAGCTGTGGCAAGAGTCAAAGTGCCAACAGTGAGCATCAAACTGTCCGACAGTGTCGTTCTGAGCACAGAAGACAATGCAGCAAAGCACGAGGCCTGGCTGGACTGGCCATACTGGGAATCGTTGTTGAAGGCATCTTGGTTGGCTGATAAGTGTTCAATGTACCTGGTTACAGACCCGCCTAAGCATGTTATGCTTCGGTTTAACATTGGAGAGCTTGGGGATCTGGTTTATCTCATTGAAGCCAAGTTCCTTACTAATAATACTGTTGACGATCTTCCCTTCGTCGGTCTCTTTCGCTCATTGAAACTCAGAAGGTTCTTCACCAGGTGAATTTGATGCTTGTCTGTGGCATCACAGTTCTGGACATTTCATCTGTTGTGACTTTTGAGCTATAAAATTTCTGTAATAAATACACACGGAATTGCTGTTTGATGATGGTTAACTGAGTTTGGCTTGTTTCGGACCCTGACGTAGACGTTCTCCGCATTTTACATTCACCAAGTCTTAGAATAACCGTCTTAAACTAATTTACGATAAGACAACTTTATGGAGACTTTAATGTTAACTCATATAATTCTGAAACCCCCCAAATCAACAAATTCTAAATTTTCACAAGACTATTTAGTACCGCATTATCAAAGATTTTTCACTCGAATTCCATTTACATTAAATGTAAGTTAAAGCAAGAATAATGCTTGTTTATTGCAAATCACAAAAAGATAAGTGATTAGCATAGAATTTTACCAAACATTTACATGACTTGGATGTCAAGAATGTACACCATTACATTTTTACACTTTGAGGGTGAAAAAAGTGAATCCCACAAACTAATTTTCACTAACATCTACTCCCCTAGACAGCCGGAAACCAAAGATGTTTTCATCATTTTTACCATATACCGAAAAAATCGAGGTAGCGAAAATTTCGTCAGCTTTCTGTCGCTGATCTCACTGTATGAGGTTCTGCAAGAAGCAGAAAAAAGAAAACACCAGTTCAGTATTGGGTTACCAGTCTTCAAGCCACTCCACAGAGTCGGGTCCTTCTGAATCCTGGAGAGGAGAAGATGGCGGAGAGGAATTGTCCTCAGGAGAGTTCTGTAGGTGGTGGCTTATGCGAGAAACAATTTCGTTAGGAACCGGGATGGTATGATCCACAAGCCCGCTCCAATCAAACCCATCGAACCATGGATGCTTCTTAACGGATTCAGGGCCGTCACTTCCTAGTCTATTAGTTTCATCAACTTCAAGGAACTGCATAATTCCGTCATTTACGTTATTATAATTTGAAGAGAATAAATCAAAACACTAAAATAATATGATTGCTGAAGGACCTTGGTGATGAGATCGAGGGCTTCGGGACTACAGGACTGAGGAAAATTGAATTGCCCTTTTGCTATTCGCGCAGACGTATCGACCTCGTTCTCTCTCCACGACCCAAACGGCATATCACCTTGCAGCATAAAATAGATCAGAACTCCCAAACTCCACCTGCAACAAATTTGGAATCGTCAACAATGTATACTGAAATGAAATGAAAATTTCCACAACTGCAGGAAATGGATAGCCGATACTTGTCGCCAAGTAAACATATCTACGAAACCGAACACCGGGGGAATAGAAACATGGAGAAGAAAGCTATCGATGGCTACCACTTACCAATCAGCTGACAAACCATGGCCTTTCCCTAGGACTATCTCTGGAGCTAGAGAATCCGCCATTCCACAGATTGTGAATGTTCTCTCACCAGCCAACTTTTTTCCAAATCTGAAGTCTACAAACTATAAAATGTGCACATTCAGCACGAGATCCTCTCAAACCAAAAGGCAAAGATAAAAGTCGCCCGCCAAAAGGTCAATAATTGCTGCAAAAATCTAAATGTTCTTAGGCATCGTTTGGCTTGTACGAGGGAAAACGGATTTCTCTTTCTCTCCCATCCACTTCCTTGTCCAAACAACGGAAATGAACTCTCTCCCATTCCCTTCCTTCTCCTCCCTTTCTATCCATCCTTACAAGGGGTTGGTCATAATATTAAATTTTATTGCAACTGACCTGTAGTTGTCCCGCTTGATCAAACATTAGCATGTCTGGAGATACACCTCTGTATAATACTCCCTTCTGCTCTTGTAAAGAAAACCATGTCAATTAAAAAAAAAAAAAAATTCAGAGTCAAAAGAATCAATCCATGTTAGTTATATTGTCCACATTGTACAATAGCTACAACGTTTTACACGTGACAATGTTAGAAAAGTTGCTTCGATGATTCAAATGTGACAACTGCATTGCATCTCTGCATATATTTGGATAATTTAATGCTCAAAGTTGATACCGACAACAATGATAAAATGAAGACAATTTATACAAGAGATGGAGGTAGCAAACAATTGGGTAGGTGTCAGACCTGATGAAGCTCTTCTAGAGCAACAATAACCGACGCAGCACAGAATCGTGCAGACGGCTCATCCAGAGGTTTCCGAAGAATTGACGCAAGTGGGCAAGCAAGGGATGTGTTCAGCAGTATGCCAGCATGCGTCTCGTCAGCACAAGTGCATAGGATTTGCGGTACACAAGCTGAAGACCCCAAACTTCTCATCAGGTTCTTCTCATTTAAGACCTGAGCTTCCTTCCCGAGCATTTTCACCTTTTGCTTCGAAAACCTCTTCAAGCTAAATATATTTTCTGCCAAAGATATTCATCACTGGCCTCCGTAAGGATCGATCAATAGTCTCTTTACATATATTTGGAGAAATTAATGGCCAAAATTGATATCAATTGACCAACAGAGTTCAATGGAGACAATTTAAATGGAATAGAAAGTATCATCACCAAAAAAATGCATAGTAATAATGCCACTACCTGAACCTTTCAGAAGTACAAGTCCAATTTCACTACAGTCGGTGTAATACAAGCATCTTCTCCACTCCTACAAAACACAATGATTTGATATTTCAAGAAAGCATGTAAACCGGATATAACCAAGGTCCAAGGCCAAAGTTATGGATGAATTACTAAAAAAACTCACCAAATCGGAAAGCTGGGCATTTTGTGGGACTACCGGTCCTACTGTTCGTTCAGGGTCCTTTTTGGGATCTACCTCGAGCTCCTTCAACCTAAATCATTATGAAGAAACCTGAATTAAAGACAAAAACATCGCATACAATATCATCGTGTGAGTAATAATAAGATACAACTGAACACAGTGCATACTGCATCTAGTACACCCTGTAGCAACATACTTCTGACTATCCTGTGAAATTCTCGTCAATGGACCAACAACTGAATCAAACTGCTCCTTTGTCAAAACAGAACAGATAACGTCACCGACAGCATGTATTGTCATCTGATTAACTTGCTCCCCAAGAACTGCCCACTCACCAAAATAACTTCCTTCAGGCTTCTCGATCATCAGCCTTTTATTGTTTTGGATGTCCTCATCCTGGATTTGGCTATCAGACTTTAGGCTGTAGATGTTAGGACTCTCGAGTACATCAGCGTCGAATTCTATTACTACTCTTCCTTTCTGGATTATGTACAGGGCATGCAAACACTCATGCTGCAAAAGAACATTGAAAACGTAAAAAACAATTTTAGCAAAATTTAACACCGTGTTTCGATGGAGATTTTGAAAGGAAAGGGAAGATGAGGAAAAGGGAGGGGTGCAATTTTCTCGTCTCTATCCCCTACATCTCCTTCTCTCAAAATATTGCATGCAAAAAATACTAAAGAAGATGTTTTATTTTCATAAAAATATTTACCTGGCCAACAATTAGCTGCCCGTCTGTAAATGAAACCTCAGAGAGAGAAGTCGCTATCTGACTAAGCTGCAAAATTGTCAATCTTGAAAGAAGATCTACAGATCGTAGAAGTTTAAGGGACGACATATTTGAAAACTCGGACACTAGAATTCCTCGGAAGTCTTCCCTTTTCAGAGCCCATAGAGTTCCACTTGTCACACAACGTACGGAAGCCTGAAGAGGTTTATTATACCTGCAGTAAAGAAGCTTTCAGTTGCACAATCAGATACCTAGAAGAAAGTCGGGAAGAATAACCGAAAAGTCAAGCCAGCTAGACCATAGGCGTTACTTTAGAAAGCTTTTTAGTTATGGGGTCTTATTACAAAAAGAAAGGCAAATAAAACAGCAAAGGCAAACTTCAATTGTCGGAATTGCTTCAATTCACTTGATGTGAGCCACCAACAATACTAACAAACTCATCAAATAAATATATGATGGAAGCCGAAAGTGCTAAGTGTCAGCAGTGGAGGAGCTCTCACATTAGTGCCAGCTCCCCGAAGCAAGATAGCTTGTCGGCTGTGTAGCGCTGCAGAATTTTTGGCACCTCACCATTTTTCTCTTCCTGAGTGGCAAAAACTTCAAACTCTCCACTTCCGACGACAAAAAAGCAATCACCTTCGCCCCCCTGGAATGTAATAACAATAATATTTGATATACATAACATATGACATGTTCGTATTCTTAGTTGAGATATATGACAAAGCAAAGATCGATAACAGCCTTCTACAATGTACTTCAAAATTGCTCAACATTTTCACATTTATCGATGTAAGAAACTTTTAAGTGAAAATAGTACTCCGCAATCACCATTATTTTGGGTAGCCAAGAGACATGGATAATCTGGCAATTAATGGAGTACTAGACTACTATTCAGCAACCCAGCAACATCCAGCAATTTATGTCACATCGCGCGATATACTGAAGTCCGGTTTAATGCAGCAAGGAAATCTCAAGTACTATCCATGACAATATAGCAGAGGAATAGATTGGTGGGAGAACCTGCTCAACAACAATGTCTCCGGCCTGAACCTCAACTCGTTGCATGCAATCCAACAGGACATGGCATTGAGAATCGGTGAGCTTTCTGAAGAGGAAGTGATCGTGTAAGGCCTGCTCAATATGTGCCTGTATCACAAAATTGAGGCCTGGTGAGTTTTCAGCTTAGCAAGAAGAACAGGGCCACAAGAAAATGATCAGCTTCGTTATGATTCGGAATACTAGTTACTCGTAATTGATAGGTTGAATTGTTGAAATATATGTGCATGGCAAGCAAATTACTTCTTCTTCCCATGTTTTGCGGTGGGCTGAAGACGGTGGAACCCAAGCATTCGCACCCTCCAAAGAACTCTCAATGGCGCGGAGACGAGCCCGTGAAACATCATGCCGTACACGCTGGTTCTTGGAATTCAAGGCCATGGTTGCAGGTGACTCGGACCCTGTTGACTCGAGAGCTTGAGGTACCGGAGACATAATGGGACCAGGACTCGATGTACCATGTGCATCCTAAAAAAATAGCGTCAGGAATAAGTAAGATTGATGGACACCTCAAAAAAGATTAAACCAATATTTCTGAGCTATGGAGTAACTCACATTAGTTAGTCCATTAATATGCACCACTATTATGGTAATATCATCTGTGCGAGTTTCGTATTGCAGCCAAAGTCGGTATGATTCAGCAACGATAGCAGCACAAGCATCGCGTGGATCTTTAAATTTTGCCACCTGAAAAGCATAAAGACAAGTGCAAAAACGCAAAAGTTATAAACCTGATCACTTTATTAACAATCTAAATATGACAGTGGTCGACAAGAAACCGATCAATTACCATATCAACCACGGTTTGGCTTGAAATAAACTCAAATACGCCATCACTAGCAATAACAAAGAAAGGGTACTCTGGCGTGAGCTCGAATGACACGATTTCTGGGTTAGGAACTACCCCAATTGTTTCCGCTATTGAATCACCAAGACTTCTAGTGAAGGCGGTACCAGGGTACATCCCATTTTGTACCCATAACCTAGGAGGATCACCGTCATCCCCTTCTTCGGTGCCCCAACATTGCACATCGGGATTCTTCAACCCTTCAATCTGATCAAGGGTAAGAACCCTTGCCCCACAAAGCTTAACTCTTTCAATCTCGTCAGTCCGATAGGGTGTCTGATCAATTGACAGGTCGACAGCCACTAGATCACTTCCTTTCCTTTGGGCTATAACAGCTCTCGAATCACCTGTATTAGCAACATAGATGCTCCTACCTCTGACCAATACTGTAATCGCTGTAGTGCCACTCATGCTGTCATCCAAACTATCAGCATGCAGCTGAGAATTGGTGGTTAAGAATGCAGCGTGGCATGCGTCAATAGGATCAACGTGGAACCGACTATTCCTCAACAAATTCTCACACAGCTTATGCTTCACAAACTGCGAGCATTCCGCCCCAAATTCACCGTGTCCATCAAACACTCCGAAAAAATGATCATTCGGGTCAGTGCCAAATGGTGTATGAATACAAAAGCTATCCTGGTTAGCCTTATCAAGTGCATCGGGATAATAACCCCTCTGCGATAAAAATGAGCATCTTAACTCGTAATTTTCAGACGGAACCCTAACTGTCCTATATCCATCAGGTGGTAAAAACTGAGCAGAAACCCTAGACAGCCTCTTAACACCGGCTTCAGTGTCTCGACCAAAACTCAATTGGTTCAAGTCGTGAATTTGATCATCGTCATCATCCTCTCGTCCTTCAGAACGAGCAGGAGAAAACACACCAATCTCTGTCGATTTCACATTTTCGACATGTTTTATTCTAGGAACACATGAATGACCTATACACGATCTCGAATAAACACAACCCATCCCTCACAACATCAATTCGATCCAAACCCAAACGACGAATTCCCCAACACATTCACTAACTCAACCATTCAAACACTATGATGATTGAATCAACTATGCAGAGCTTCTTCGATTACCAAACGACGAACAAACTCGAATTCCAAGTTGGTAACAAATCCTCCAAACTATCAACAAGAACAACAAGACTAAATAATTATCCAAAATCAAACAAAATTATTATAAATTCAACTAAAATAATCCAATTTAATGTCACAATTACTAAATTATCTACCAAAATTATCAAAACAAAATAATGACAAAATTCAAACTTATTAAAGGAAAAATATCTAATTCATATTAACTTGTCTCATCAAACAACATTATACTCTCATATTCAATCAATTTCAACACATAAAACAACCGTAGGTCTCCTATGACACCGACCCATATCGTAAAACCAACTGTTTCCTAAACAAAATCTATAAAAACCATAAAACCTACCCTTCTCATGTGAGGGGTCTCAGTAAGTTAAACTTACTGGACCGTCTTACGTGAAAATTTGTGATAAAACTATTAAAATTATATTACTAATCAAAATTAAGCACCATTAGATTGAATAAAACTAAAATGAGTCAATATAATGAAACACTAAGTAAATTATCTACAAAAAATATCAAAAAAATCTAGAATTATGTGACAAAATTCACACTTTTTTTTAAATGAAAAAAGATCTACAGTAGTTAATATAATTCAAAGGATAAGTAAGACCCACTTACATCAACTACAGCACAACAAAGTTACACTTTGACAGTTAATAAGTACTATTGTAATTGCATTAAATAATTTGATCGACTCATTTCTTTACGTTTTCATTTTTCAATTTTTACCAGACTGTATCTGTACTTGTACGGGTAGCCTTAATAATCGATCCAAAAGCAGACGTAAAAAGTAGTATGCAATAAATCGAATATGAATAATGCTTAAAAATGAACACAAAGAATGGAATTACTAACTTACAACAACTTTTAGAAAATGTTTTGTGTGTCAGAACTTTGAGGATAATTTTCTGTAGTATATAATAATATCTTCAAAAAAAATTAAAAATGGAAAAGTGGGTACAAAATTAATGAAAAATTGAGTAGACGTGTCAGAGTATGAATCAAGTATATCAATTAATATTAGTTATCCGACAAAATCGTCTTACCATAAAATCTCACTCAAATAAAAAAAGTTAATTGTTTATAATTGTGAAATTTTTTATTATAACTTTTTTATAAGATCGTTTTATTTAAGAATTTGTGGCACAATTTAATTGAATGAATATTTTTGTGATTTATTTTTTTAATGAAAAGAGTAACACTACATGTGTATTGTGGAGTAATAAGTGAGTGGACTACTATTACTTTTGAGTATTTATGTAATGTCGATAAAGGTTTAGATTTTGGGATAGGAAATGAACGTCGTCGGGTGGCAATATATTTTTTCGTGTGATTTTAGTATTTTATATGGATTAGTTTTTCTTTTTTTTTTTAAATGAAAATTACGTTAAAATTTGGGATGAGATTAGTGAAACTCACCACCAACAGATCACAGATGATTTACATTTATTTGAATGAACTCGTTTCAAATTCTCGATAATTTTATGTGAAATTTTGAAAAATATTTTCAGTTGATGAAGGCGATTGAGATTAATTGGCAATTCTGTAAAGTTTTATTCCAAAAGTGAAGTACGGATTTGAATAAGAATATGAAATCAATTATTTTTTATTTAGGTAATTAATGAGAATGCAAAATCTTAGTCAATTATTTCTTTCGAAAAGTCAAATATTGAGTTAATTTTGTCGATCTCATTGAGGAAAAATAAGCTAAATGAAATTTCATACTAAATTTAATCTTATTTAGTATATATTCAAGAAATTACTTTCGAATTTAGCAATATACTCCCTCTATCCATCCTATGACCATGATGATAAGCATGTCAGAGTACACTAATCTATAATTCTTCAAATTTACCATATACTAGTATCGACCCCGTGAAAAATCACGGGTTTGCTTTTAACTATGTATATGTCAAATTATATGATAGCCCATATTTTACTCTATTTAATTCATTAGATTTGCAATATCAATTATTTTAAAATAACTAATTAATTAATTCTGCTACATTTGTTATAAATCATGATAAAACAGTCTACTCGAAAATTTGTTGTTTTTCAAACAATATTGTAAATATTTTAGGTGATATTCTTTTCGAACTTTTAAAGTTATAATGTACTCGTAACTTATATGAATAAGAATGAGATTATTTTGAGAATAAAATGACCAATGGGTAGTTCATTGTCCTAATGGGTGGTTGATCCAACTAAAGTATTTATTTTTTTTTTCATTAGAAGCACAAAGTTGATTTATCTTAGTTGGCAAAGTTGTTTATCTTCATATTAAAGGTTGTGAGTTCGATTCGGCCTCAAATCACTTTTTGAGCAAGCTTTGAATCTAAAGTGTCGTGTGTTGTATGAGTGACACATCGTTACAATTAATACGGCGTCGACACATCATCCAAATGAATAAGAGGCCGCCACATCAGCTTTTTCTACATCGAATTAATATATATATGATTCACAAATTGTATTTAATAGGAGTTGAACCTGGGTAGTAAAACTAATAAAATACTACACCTACCACTATACCACTTTCTTTTAATGATTTACTTATTTTGAAATTTCATTTACGTAAAAATTCAAGATCAGTCAAAGTTAAGATCATGTTCATTTCCATTCTATGTACTAATGTACCCCTCCTTGATGAACTTAAGATCAGTCGGATGTAATCTTTGACTTATCCAAGTATATAGATTGGGCTCCTAGGTGATATGACTATATGAGGGTATCCACAATCTGACAAGAAAGATTATCCTTAATACTTGTGCTATTGCGTTCATTCATGTCCCAGAATACAGTACTAACAGTGTCCTAGAGAAAAGGTCAAATTTCCGTGGGGAGTAGTTTTGCATGTGCGCCTTGTGTTCGTGGCAAACTTTATTGACCGATCGAGCATATTACTACTACTAGGCAGCAAATATTGGATTTTTTTAGAAATAAATGTTCACACTTGCTAAATGCAATCCACCTTTTACTAAATCATAGTTAGCTTTTATTTTATTAATTATTGTACGCAGCGTAATTGATCATTGACTAATATTTTGTTTATCTTTTATTTTGGCACAAGTGCAAAGAAAACCCTATAAAAGACAACTGTACTCTTAGCTAGACTACTAAAAATACCACAATTGGAGAAACAGTTATGTAAATAGGAATAGGAATAAGTTGGTCAATTAGTATAACGAAAGCTACCAAGAAAGGAAATGTAACCATGA
>JAUEKU010069171.1:0-13519 GCA_032274805.1 Gypsophila paniculata | reverse complement strand
AGAATAGACTTAATAGTTCTACAACTATGGTTTGAGGCTTTTGCAAAAATAATTGTATCGTCTGCAAAGGTTAGGAAGGGAATTTATACCCGTCTATTGACGTCCTAAATGTGAATGGTCGGGGTCAACCCTAGAACATTAAGACCAAAATTGCAAAGGAAAGGAGAAAGGAGGTGGTGGAAAGCCAAAATGGTAGGCAAAATCACAACATAAAATCCACTTCTCTGTCAAACAACTCAACATTAACCTTCTGATTTCTGACCAAACCCCATCAATTTTATCTTTGACCATTTATCCATTTACTTCTTATTTATATACGGTTAATATAATTTATTTTTCATTAATAATAATTGCACTATAAACCCTGGTTTATTTTTCGATCTCCCATAATTATTTCCTATTTTTTTTTTCTTCTTTAATTATTCAAATACCCACTTTGTTATTAACTTACTCTAACCCCAATTACTTATCTACTAATCAAAGTTTCAACCTTTTCTACTTCCTCACTGATCATTAATTATTTTTGTTTATTATTTAATAATTATAGTAGTAAATTTTGTCATCAAAGATTCAATCTTTTTTATGTTTCATGTTGTTGGTTTTGAATTTGAACTCTTTGTAAGTTGTTCTTCAGCTTGAAGAGCAAATGGGTTTGAGGTAATTACTCCCCCTTTTTTTTGAATTCATATATCGGTTTTTCTAACGTATGCTCATCGTTTATATTAGATTTTGTGCTTAGTTTTGAAGTTTGTTTGATTTAGAAAGATTTCTGTTGATGTAATTGTTAAGCTATTTAGGGTATATTTGGAAAGTATATGCTGGATTATCCTTTGCTTTTGTACCCGTCATTTGTTTAACTTTCTATTTTGGGAATCGATATAAATCAAATCGCTTAGAAAATATCGATGATGGGGAAGGAAGTTGGTTTTAACTAATGATTTTGGATGATTAGTTGATCAACTTATATTTATGTGCAATGCTAATGATCAATTTGTGTTTGTTCCTAAAATAGAAAGGTAAACAAATGACGGAATCAGAGCGAGTAATTTGATGTAAATTGTTTGAGACTTCGAGAGCTTTTGTATCAAATTTGGTAAATGTAGTAGCTTCTTTGCTGGTGGTCAAGTTTAAGGCGATTTATTTACATTCATTCCTTAAATAAAAAGGTAAATGAATGATTGAATCAAAGGGAGTAATTTGATGTAAATTGTTTCGGATTTTGAGAGCTTTTGTATGAAATTTGGTAATTGTAGTAGCTTCTTTGTTGGTCAAGTATAAGAACTATATACCCTTTTGAGAAAATTGCAGGTTACTGCATTCTCCTATTTTACGTTTCCCAAAATACGCGAGGGGAATGTCGAATTAGGTTGTGAAATGGACTGAATAGAGGGATTGGAGTACTAATTAACCTCAGCCTTGAAAGGAAAACTTTGTCTGATTAATTGACTTACAAGTTTGAATGAATTATTGAGGTTGTTTAATATATTTCTTGGACTCATTATTGGCCCCTTAGTGATTCATCGTCGATTAATGATTGGGTTTGTATGATATGGCATTCAATTATTTAGTTCATAAGCTGTCATGTGAGGTTGAATTTGTCTGTTGTTTGACTCTAATTATCTTCTTCAGTGCTGTGCATCCTGAAAACGATGCTGACGTCGAAATTGGCAACCTGGAAGGAGAGAAAGATAGATTACTTCGTACTGTCAAATCGGCTAAGATACCTAATCAAGCGTTATTATCGGGGTTGGCTTACTGTATTTCGTCTTGCAGCATGATACTCATTAATAAATGTGTCTTATCCAGCTATGACTTCAATGCTGGCATTTCTTTGATGTTGTACCAGGTAATTTACTTGTATGCTGTGACTCCTTGCGAATTTGTAGTTTGTGAATGTTTGAACGTCGTTGCACATGTTATTTATCAAGCGATTTTTGGAATCTTATGTGGTTGATTGGGTTTTTGTTTGGTTCCAGAACTTCGTTTCTGTAATTATCGTCTCAGGGTTGTCTGCTTGGGGTGTGATATCTACTGAACCGCTAACATGGAGGCTAATGAGAGTTTGGTTTCCTGTCAATGTTTTGTTCGTCGGGATGCTTATTACAAGCATGTTCAGGTAAATGCTTCCTTTGTTTTAGTTGTAGACTGCCCCTAGTAGTGGTCTAGATGGTGATGTTTATGATTTCCAGCTTGACTAACAGCATCTGTGATTAAAAATGTTCTGTCGACCATTGTCGACCTCTCCAAAAGCACATATGATCAAAGTTACTTAGAAGTTTATTTTTTAAGAAGTTGCTTGGTCCCCATCCAAACTACTCCGTATTTTGCAATATGATCCAGCACTTAGCTTCAGAACTTTACATTGATTTAGGCATTTTTTTTGTACAGCTTTGTACAAGGCTCGCAAAACCAATCTTTGCTTACGTGCTCAGGTCTTTTTATCTGTGAATTTGCAAACCCAAACGTTTTCCACTGATCATCTTTGAGGCATGAGTGAGCTATTAACGTGAATGGTACAGAGCAAGGGAAACAAAAAATTGGACTTCCTTTAACTATGGGGATCAACATCAGTACCGAAATGCTGATGATGTCGAAAGATCCTACAGTTTTATCACCCAAGTTATGCTAGATATTTTATCTATTCAATATATTATCTTAAATTACCATTTTGTAGTTTCTAGGACATTGAGAGCCTGAAGTTAGACTTTAATTGGTTGTGTCGTTCGAATCACAACTGAAGGTGATAGAATTGCTGTGGCTTAATTGTACTCTTAATGAAAAATAAGGATGTAGTCCATCTTATTCTTGTGTCATCTTAGCCCGGAGTTAGTGTGCATATGCGCATGCGCATCTGTGTGTCTATGTCTGTGTGTTTGTCTACGTCTATGTGTGGATGTGGATGTGGATGTGGAAAAGATACTTGGTTTGCCTGTGGAAAAGATACATGGATTTTCTTGCATGCGGTTTGGTTAAGTTAATGTCAATCCTCCGTCAGGTCCTTGTCTTCATACTTAAGTGCTAGTGCAGTGCATTTCATTTGTGATGTATGGAAATCCTACTTGAGTTTCTGTTCTGGAAGATCATCTGTTTCATGTGAGACTGTAGCTCCTTTTGACCAAATGAGTTTTAACTACTGACCGTATGACTGTATGTTACTCCGTATAAGGTTTCTGGTCTTATGATTTTACTAATTAGTTCCAATGTTCTTCTCTTTGCAGTTTGAAATACATTAATGTTGCTATGGTTACAGTCCTAAAAAATGTGACCAATGTAATAACTGCAGTTGGTGAGATGTATCTCTTTCAGAAACATCATGACAATAGAGTCTGGGCTGCATTATTCTTGATGGTAAGTTTTTTCGATGATATGATATTCAGTTTCGTAGTTTTGACCTCTCTATTTCCGCTGCCCTATTTCTGCCTTAATGCTTAAAGTACCTTTGCTTTCCTGGACATCATGTTCCTCGGAGATCCTCGTTTGTGCTATCCTGGGGGAATCCTATTGCCGTTAAACTATTTGGATACTGTTGACTGGTTCGACTGGTGGTGGTGGTAGTGAAGTACAATTCTGGAATTTCTTTCTTACAGTCTAGCACGGATCTTCTGCCTTCTATCGTCTGCCACTTTGTAGCTTAAAATTTTTCTGTCGTCTGTGTATCCTTTAATTACAAGCTGTTGTGTGGCTTTTTGCAGATCATCTCAGCCATTTCTGGAGGAATCACCGATCTGTCATTCCATGCAGTTGGCTATACGTGGCAAGTTATCAATTGTTTCTTAACTGCATCGTACTCTGTGAGTTTTCAGTTTACCTGTGTGGTTGTGACATGATATCACTGTGCTAACTATTAAACATACATATTCTATACATCTCATTATGCTTATGCTCGAATTGTTCCTTGTGTGTTGCCAAAACCTTACGTAATTGTTTGTTTCTCAATGATAAGCAAGAAACTCGTTAGTATTCCCTTAAATTTGCTTTGTAGACCACCTTACGATGGACGGAATCCTTTTCTTTTGTAGCTGCCAACTTGCAGTTTAGTTGATTGCTGCTGTATGTTTGTAGTTGAAGCTTCTACAAGTTCTTATGATTGTTTGTGAATTTTGCTAAATGTTAAATACTGTTTGTTACAGTTGACATTACGTAGGGTCATGGACACAGCAAAGAAAGTCACTCGATCAGGAAACTTGAATGAGTTCTCAATGGTTCTGTTAAATAACACTCTCTCATTGCCTCTTGGTCTCGTGCTTATATATTTATTCAAGGAGGTCGACTATCTCTATGAAACGTGAGTATTTTACATTGCTCTATCCAATTTCTTTCGCAGATTCTCCCCTTTTGATTGATTCAATTGTGTAACTCCTCATTTGCTGCATGACATTGGTAGGCCACTTCTGAAGTTGCCGAGCTTTTGGCTGGTGATCACACTGAGTGGGTTTCTTGGTCTGGCGATCAGTTTCACGTCAATGTGGTTTCTTCATCAAACAGGAGCTACTACTTACAGGTATGCTGAATGTGTGTTAAGTCTCATTAGAGATCAATCAGTCCCTCAAATTGTTGCCTTTTGTTTAGCAATAGTCAATTGAAGGTGCTGGTAAAAATCCAACTTTGCCTTATGACTACAAGAAAACGATGAAATGAAATAAATTGGTGATGTCAGTCGTTAGACTCTGTGCACTTCTTATATGGTGAAGTGCCTATTGATCAATGTAATTAAGTACACAATTTAATTATTGTTCGATCTTAGAACAACTTATTAGCGTCTTCCACACGAGTGTAAGGCTGCTTGTACCCGACCCTCACCCCACCCGCCAAGATGGAAGCCTTTGAGGCAATTATTAATGTTATTCATTAAATTTTGTTTGAACGCTGCCTTTCGGGGTTGGGCTTGTGGGGTTTGCTATGATACCGTTATTTTTTATGGGTTTAACTACGGTTGTAAACATTATGGAGCCTATGTTTTATTTGTGACTTGTGAGTTACTTCAAAATCAGCGATTTATTGTGCGGCCTTGGTACTTCACTGATACCGTCCACAATTTTTCAGCCTTGTAGGTTCTCTCAACAAAATCCCGCTCTCCATCACCGGAATAGTCCTATTCCATGTTCCGACAAGCTTGCAGAACTCAATGAGCATCCTTTTCGGTTAGTCTCTCACACTTTTGAAATGAACTCTTGAATTAACGGAACTGTTTGGTATTCACCTCAGTGACAATCCATCTACTCTTTCTAGGTCTCTTGGCTGGAGTGTTTTTTGCCCGAGCAAAATTGAAGGAGAAGTCTCAGTCCGGATAGTCTAGAAGCAGAATCCCTTGTCAAAACCAAAGACTGAGAAAGTTACGTATCACAAGTTCCCGGTTAATGAATCAACTACTATTATGGGTGAATATTATTACCATCATTATGGAAGAAAGACCCAAGATTGGGAGTCAGTGTACAGGTCGACGAGTTCTCATCGTTAAGATGACGCTCCTATAATTTTTTCCAGCATTCTTTTGGCAATGCCTCTTCTTTTTAGCTTTTGTTAAAATAGTCGTATTGTATTTGGTGTACGAAAATACATTCAACAATAGACATAAATACTGTGATAGCCTTCATGAAAAGTCGAAAATGTAATACTCTGTATTTTTTCTTTTTCATTGGTTCCGTTTCTAACCTATTTTTCAAAACAGGGTTCACGTAGACACTAATAGACCTGCCATTTCATATGGCGGGTCTAACGAAGAACCGTCGCAGTGTCGCTACCATACGTCAAGTACACTCGAAAATCGATTTGGGAATTCTATAGGGTCCCATATTACCCAAAAACATAGGCCACCAACATCTCAAATTGTCAAATGATCAAATGACACCACCAATAAAAACAATGAAATCTCACCTTATCCACACTCTAACCACAAACCCTTAATTACACATCATCTCCATCCCTCCACATCACTCTTAAAAACTAAGTACATACAATTCTGTTGCACAATTTTTACACAAGCTCATAGACTCATAACAAAATGTCTTCAATGAACTCTAGTGTACTGGCATGCAGCTACGCCATCTCGGGAACAAGCGGCCTAGAATTAAGCTCAAAGGCGACTTCACTCGCGTGTGCTGTACCTGTGCATGGTGAGAAAGTGCACATGATCAAGGCTCAGAATCAAGCATTGAAAGAAGGAGAAAGCAGGGGTGTTGAAGGAAGAAGAGCTGCCCTTTTCGGCCTGGCGGCTGCGCTTGTTGCTACTTCTGTCTCGGTTTCTAATGCTAATGCTGGCATCATTGATGAATACCTTGAGAAGAGCAAAGCTAACAAGGTTTGTTCTTCTTCTAACAAAAACTGTACCATGTTACTAACTCGTCTCTGAAATTTTCAATCTATGTTATAGGCCTATAACCCGTCACTGGTTATGACTAAATGTGTTATTTGGATTGGTTGGAGTAGGAGTTGAACGACAAGAAGAGATTGGCGACAAGCGGAGCAAACTTTGCGAGAGCATATACAGTACAGTTTGGAACCTGCAAATTCCCTGAGAATTTCACTGGCTGCCAGGATCTTGCCAAGCAAAAGGTGTGTCTGTTCTTTCCCACCCAAAAATATACGTAGCAGTGTTCTTTTAGACTGAAATCATCTGGACCGAACTAAACTGGATTGAATTGAAGAACAAAATTGATTGAAAAGTGCTTAACTGAATCAAACTTAAGTCCCAAAGAATAGGGCCATAGTATATTTTCAATGACGGGCTAGGATTCACAAAAATACTCTAATTTCGTAGTTGATAAATCCTCCAAGCATGTGTAATAGCCTGTAAAGCACGCATACACGTCTTTTTTTTTTCTTGGTTCCGTACCACCAGTAACATTGTTTTTGGTGTGGGGGATGCAGAAAGTGCCATTCATATCAGAAGATCTAGAAGTGGAATGCGAAGGCAAGGACAAATACAAGTGTGGCTCCAATGTTTTCTGGAAATGGTGATCATGTACACAATATTCTTATTATTGTTACGGTTTTTCTAACGTGTACTCAAAGATCAAAAAATGGAAAACTCGTTGTATGATTATTGCATTAATATTCTCATTCCCAAATTCTTATAAGGCAAGCGTCAGAATGCAAATTTCTCCCTTGTTTCGAATATCTTTCACATTCTCTCAAGTGACATTCATTGAAATGGAGGTGGTATAATATTTTTTGGCCACTCGAGTTCGAGTCCTGAATGCAATAATATTTGTGATCTTTCCCAACAAACCACACGGTATATAAATCATGGCGTGTATAAATTTATAATACTTGTATACCTTATTTATGATACAATAAACCAACCTATTATACGATATAGGATATATCGTGAAGTTGTACGCGGTCGGATAATGTAGTACTCCTATTCAAAAGTCAAAACTTGCTAATCTAATTGTTTTTAGTTTGACCAAATCATTTCCTAATAAATGAGAAATATACGAATTGACATTTTCTTTTCCATCATTTGTACATTAAACTATCACCAATTTGATTTTCGGGTAAGAATAATTTTAGTGTGCAATGGTGGTACGCGTACGACAGTCTGTTTGTGAGTAAAAAGTGATCACTTCAACGTTAATTATAACCACTTTAAGATACTTTAAAATGTCACAATAAACGTTAAAATGAACATAATTAAATTGTTATCTATTAGTATTTCTTCAAGGAAAATTTCAAAGTATCATCCAAAAATCAATTTCACCAAAAATGTTGAACTATTAATTTAAGAGGGCATCAAAGTTATTTTATGTGCAAAATTGCAAATACAAGTCCATTTCACTTTGAATTTGTCAAAGATAAGACTCATCAACTTACTCCCATTATATTAATTTGTAAGTTGTAAACCATCATCAACTCTAATTACTATACATAATCACACCTTAATCACAATTATAATCAAAATTCTAAAAACCATGGAAAAATTATTAGAACATGATGACCAACTTCAATTTCTAGGCGTAATTGGTATATTCAAGGAATCAATTAACATCATATTGTCACACCCTAAAATCTTCACTAAGTTAAGTTTTGCTTTCATTTTACCTCTTTCTTGTATTACCCTCTCAAATGTTGGACTTACCAAAATCATTTCACAAAAATTCATCCGGAGCACGAATGGTCCTAGTTCATTCGATGAAATATCGATCGCTTTTTGGGTTTTGAATATCGTGTTTAGTGTTATATTTTCTCTATTGTCTATATCTGGGGTGGTATATACAGTTGCATGTATATACGTTGGTAAAGAAATTACTTTCAGAAATATCATGAGCGTTATTTTCAAAATTTCGAAAAAACTCAGGGTCACTTTTCTTAGTAAATCACGTGTTACAATTGTGTATTATATTGTTTCTACTATAATTTTAGTCTTATGCACCCTTGTATTCTCATTTATTTTTCCTACGGCATCACTTGATACACAATCAACAACAATAATGATTACAATTATAATCCAACTTATGTTATTAATTATTGCCGTAATTTGTATGTCGATATTTTGGCAATTAGCTAACGTTATCACGGTCATTGAGCCACATTGCGGGTTTGAAGCCCTGAAGAAAAGCGTGCAATTGATCGAGGGTAAATTCGGAACTGCAATGGCTATATCATTGTCGCTACTATTTTGTTCCGGGACAATTAACATACCGTTGTTACACACACTCTTTCGAAATGACCGTAGTAACATTGAAATTGGACCGATGATTCTATATGGAATTATTAGTTTAGTATTAAATCCTATGATAATTCTTTATACTATAGTCGTAAACACCGTATTTTACTTTGTATGTAAGTCATATCATCAGGAGAATATCAACAAGACGTCTTTGGTTAATCATCTTGATTCATATCGCCATGCGGGTTATGTTCCTTTGATGGACGATGACATCGAAATTCAGCGTCTTAATAATGTCTAGGGAAGTCATGCTGATTTCGAATGTCAAGGAATCGCAGTTATACTCATCGACTGGAAATGGGTGATGCCTCGACTTGGTTGTACAGATGGGTTCGAGAGGTCTTTTATTTATCGACCATGGTTGTCTCACTTGCATGGATTCGACACGATTTATATTTGAAATTGTTGTTGGCTGGATTGTGTTTTGAATGATGTACATGGATTCTTTTGTGAATAAAAAGAGGATTGCTCTGTTTAATGTTTGAATAAATTGAGGTTTTGATGGTGAGAAATAAATGTGAAGATTGGAGTAAGCTTATGAAAGAACGTCCTTTACCTTCAAATTATGGAATAAAAAATAAATAAAGGCAAATAAGGTAGTTAGTAAATTAACAATTCCGTCATTTTGAGATTGTGAAATTAAGGAAATACAATGTGACACGCACCGATGAAAGAGTATTATTATTACACGGAAGCCAATTATATATGGACCGGATTGCGGCAAGTTGAGATCATTTGGATTTTGGCTCATATTCGAGTTCATCCATTAAGACACCAGTCGAATTAGGTCAGGGCCATTAGATCGGATTTTTCAAGTGGAATACTGTGAACTGTGGTTACAGACAAAGCAGGAACTCTTTTCATACACAAGAAACAAAATTCCCTATTTTTTGATATAGTACATTTAAAAATACAATGGAAGCACAATACTCGTACAATACAAGGAAAACAAGAGACACCTAAATTCCTACAAAACACCCATAGTGGCCGAGATAAAATGTCTTAAATACTCGACACTCGAGCTTAGAAAGAAACGCCAAGTTTCTTGGCGAAGTCATCTCCATCATCCTCATCCATGAAGTCCTCGTCGTCAGCCACATCACCTACATCAACTTCACCTTCATTCAAATCATAACCCTCCACATCGTCCTCTTGTTCATAATCATATTCCGCGTCTCCCTGATCATAGCCTTCGTCAACTTCATGTTCTTCCCCGTCATCACCAATTAGACCCTCTTCGGCCTCCGGATGTTTTTCCTCATCATTCGGCAAGGAAGGCTCATCCTCGATTAATTTTACCTTTTTATTCGAGATTTCACCATCTTCATCTCCCTCAGCAATCACGGATTTGTTATTCTCTTGTACATCACCCTGTGTTTGCTCAGAAGACAGAGCAACCTGTTTTCCTTTATCTGCAGCAGCGCCTGTGCCGCTGGTCATCAACTTAACATTATTTTCATTCTGCTTTATCTCCTTGCTGTCAAAATCTACAACAGTAGTGGAGGCAGTCATCCCGGCTTTTCTTTTTCTCTTCAAAATCTCACTTAAGGGTTCGGGAGCGTCAAACGATGCATCACCCCCGGAACCAAGAGAGCTAGCTAACACAGTGTCTCTTAGTTTCCCACCAGAGACCAAGTATCGATCCGTCGGCTTTTGGTGCTTGTAATCAGTACGATTGTTGCCTTTTAGCTCCAACAATTTCTTTGGGCCAGCAATCTCAGCCCCATTAGCTTCGGTAGTAGAGTCCTTTCTCATCTGAACTCTAAAAGTTCTGCCTTCATTGCTTTCATCATGGAGCCGCCCACCCAATCTATCTCGAAGCCTTCCTTGAAGGGAAGACACATGCGGCCTGCTTGGAGGTGATCTGCCCAAGTTCCTCCTCCTCTCATTGTCCTTATCTGGATACATGTGCACACCAGTTGTCACTAGAGGAGATCTTCTCGGAAGCTTTATTCTACCCTGAAGGCGGCTGCCTATGGACCTATCACGAGTAGGGGAACGTGCATCTCTTTGAGAACCCTGGTATCCGCTGTCCTCAGGATGATAATTAGGTTTATAGTCAGGACTAACAACTGATCGCAAACCATTACCCCTCCGTTGCTTTGACAGGCGATGACGCAAATCAGAAGCGTTTTGAATATAATCAGTTTTTTCTGACTTATATGGACCTCTCCTGTCATGAGCTGTAGCCCTTTCTGAAGATGCTCCACGACGGGCACGGGCATAGTCATCTTGCAAAATATCATATGAATCGTAGCCATGTTTACTATGATAATTATCAAGCTCGCCACCAGCCACCGAATTGTACTGATCATGGCGGCCAATATTGAATTCGTCGATTCTTCTTCCTTCACGATCTCTCATTGCCACATATTTCTCTTCGTCATGGTAATATTCACCCTTTTCGAGTTCATCATCCACAAGTACATCAAATCCAGGAGACATTTCTCTCAAAGAATCCTTCGCATCCCTTCTACTCTGATGAATCTGGTTCTCAAACCGAGCAGGCCTGCTTCTCAAACTCCCGCGGTCAGTAGAAGAAGGCGCAGTTTCTCGAGTTTTGGGAATCTCTTTAACACCAGGAGGTTGGGAACGTTTCACTGCAGGTCCTCCTGCAATCAGCTGAGCTGTAGCAACTTTGGACACTGCATTTGCTTGTGCTTGACGAGGAGCTTCAACAACCTTAGGTACACTATTAAAACCCATTCTTGTCTGTGTGTAGTTTTGAGGCCCGCCAAAACTTTTCTTAAATGTAGGGGCTTCTGTGGCAGTAGCAGTTGCCGGGTTTGACCAAGTCTTGTGGTTAGCAGAAGGAAATGGACTGTGCAAGAAAGGACATAGATTGCCTTTTAAACAATATCCCTGCTGAAAGAATACACATGGAACTCCTTGCTTAGGCGGAACAGGTGTGCCTGAAGGAGGTACGGGAGGAGAAGGCGCTGCTAAGTTCCCAGCTTGAGGTGGCGCCAAATCATCCAGAGGCTGAAACGCAGGAAGAGAAGATTAGTAACGTCTCTTTAATAAACCAAATAAAGGTACTCCGTATTACACAACAATAGTACCAAAAGAAAAAGATTACAGGATGTCGGTATGTGCATTTGGGATTCAAGCAATTTCCATTCAACCAGTAAAAGCAATCTCTTGGATTAGTCCGAGCAGACTCACAGTGTCGATACTCACAGTCGCTTCCCTGTAACAAGTAAAGCCAACAACAGGGTATCTGTCAGCATCAAAGTACCCACGAAAAAAGTGAAATAGTGAATCATTGCCATATATAGTGAAAGCAACAAGAAATAGCAGGTTTTTTAAACACGTCAATTATGGAGGATTAATCTAAAAACTCAGCTTATCTCAATGTCACGGTGTCAACCTAGTTTCTTCCTGTTTTAGATCTTCTAGAGTTAATTAATGTTGAAGTTGGTAGAAATAACCATAAATGGAACTAAAGAATATAGTAGTAACATACCAAGCCGAGAGATTTATGATGAGTACGATATTCTAAAAATCCGAATGTTGATATAGCAGCATTTAGTCATGTACCAGTTCTTCACGGAAAGGAAAAACCTCGGCACAATATTTTCTCTCTTAGATTTATTACTTTAAGTGTCACAAATATAACAGCAACTATAACTAGGATTTTATCTAAATGCCTCTTTGCGTTGATTCCACTTCGGTGCCCTAAGGTTTCACTAAATTTACTTTGGTGACCGAGGTTTGAAAAAATCTCATTCTGGCGAACTTTTCCAACATAATAAAGTGAGGAAGTAGCGACTAGCGACAGCTAAATCACCATAGCAACAAGGTGGAAATACGTCGAATATCAAGAAGATTCAAGCACCGTGTGAAGTAGTTTGTCAATTCTAGAGGATCATAACCGTGTATGCTCATCCGAATCTTACATAACATCACATCAGAACCGCCTCCCTCCTCCACCAGCCACACGTGAGACGACAACTACGAAACAGCTCAGATTTGCAATCTCAGCCAGCATATCCAACGAAATGCTCCACGAAATTACGACATGAAACAAGGGCGCTACTAATCACGACAAATGAATCGGTCCGAAATTCAAATCCTCAACCAAATCTCCAATCTAACTCCACAACAATTGAGATCCAACTAAGTACGCAAACTAAAACATCCTTCGAAACTCGAAACCCTATCGATTCCTTAAAAAAATGTTCTACATCCCCGTCACACAATTAAAAGCATACAGATCTAACATCTAGTAGACACTAAAAACCTAAAATTAATCAAATTAACTTCACAACCTAAAACAAACACCAGTGTAAAATACAACATGATTTCAATAATCAAACAAATTAAAAATTAAACTATATAATGAGCTCAGATAACAAATTACAAAAGTTTGACAACCTTTTTGCAAGTCAATGGAGAAGCGAGGAAGTAAATACAATCAGTGTTACGCTTCGAAGAATCATCCTCCGCCGCCGCCGTCGACGGCGGAGGGGGGCGTTGCGCCGGCGACTCGCTAATCACCGGCGACATTATTTAGTGATTTGAGGATGAATTGAAAAATGAGTTTGTTAAAAATTAGGGAACAAATGAAGTACGGAGTATTATTTTTTTGAATTGAAAAATTTAGGGTTTGTGAAATTGCGGATTTTTTATTTTATTTTTTTTAATTATTGTTGTGGATTAGGACTTATTTGGAGGAGGTGAGTGGAGACCGAAGAGTGTGCGTAGCTTTTGTGAGCCTTTTACTGAAGCTTTTACGAAGCTTCTGGCCAAATGGCGTTAAAAAAAAAAAGAGTTTTTTGTCAACAACTACCTAACATTATGCCCATTTGCCAAACAACTACCTAACTTTTTCGTTTTAAATCATAACTA